>JAPXFY010000020.1:73005098-73040098 GCA_030674185.1 Monoplex corrugatus
TATAACACAGGGTACAACAGCCTATGTACCACAACAAGCAATATGTATAACACAGGGTACAACAGCCTATGTACCACAACAAGCAATATGTATAACACAGGGTACAACAGCCTATGTACCACAACAAGCAATTGTATAACACAGGGCAATAGCTATGTACCACAACAAACAATATGTATAACACGGGCACAACAGCCTATGTACCACAACAGCATATGTATACACAGGCACAATAGCCTATGTACCACAACAAGCAATATGTATAACAGGGCACAACGCTATGTACCACAACAAGCAATATGTATAACACAGGTACAACAGCCTAGTACCACACAAGCAATATGTATAACACAGGCACAATAGCTATGTACCACAACAAGCAATATGTATAACACAGGGCACAACAGCTATGTACCACAACAACATTGTATAAACAGGGTACAATAGCCTATGTACCACAACAAGCAATCTGTATAACACAGGGTACAACAGCCTATGTACCACAACAAACAATATGTATAACACAGGGCACAACAGCCTATGTCCACAACAAGCAATATGTATAACACAGGGCACAATAGCTATGTCCACACAAGCAATATGTATAACACAGGGCACAACAGCCTATGTACCACAACAAGCATATGTATACACAGGGTCAACAGCTATGTACACAACAGCAATATGTATAACACAGGGCACAATAGCCTATGTACCACAACAAGCAATATGTATAACACAGGGCACAACAGCCTATGTACCACAACAAAGCAATCTGTAAAACACAGGGTACAATAGCCTATGTACACAACAAGCATCTGTATACACAGGGTACAATAGCCTATGTACCACAACAAGCAATATGTATAACAGGGTACATAGCCTATGTACCAAACAAGCAATCTGTATCACACAGGGTACAATAGCCTATGTACCACAACAAGCAATTGTATAACACAGGGCACAACAGCCTATGTACCACAACAAGCAATCTGTATACACAGGGTACAATGCTATGTACACAACAAGCAATCTGTATACACAGGTACAATAGCCTATGTACCACACAAGCAATATGTATAATCAGGGACAATAGCCTATGTACCACAACAAGCAATCTGTATACACAGGGTACAATGCCTATGTACCACACAAGCAATCTGTATAACACAGGGCACAATAGCTATGTACCACAACAAGCAATATGTATAACACAGGGCACAATAGCCTATGTACCACAACAAGCAATATGTATAACACAGGGACAATAGCCTATGTACCACAACAAGCAATATGTATAACACAGGGACAATAGCCTATGTACCACAACAAGCAATATGTATAACACAGGGACAATAGCCTATGTACCACAACAAACAATCTGTATAACACAGGGCACAATAGCCTATGTACCACAACAAACAATCTGTATAACACAGGGCACAACAGCCTATGTACCACAACAAGCAATCTGTATAACACAGGGCACAATAGCCTATGTACCACAACAAGCAATATGTATAACACAGGGCACAATAGCCTATGTACCACAACAAGCAATATGTATAACACAGGGACAATAGCCTATGTACCACAACAAGCAATCTGTATAACACAGGGCACAATAGACCTATGTACCACAACAAGCAATATGTATAACACAGGGTACAACAGCCTATGTACCACAACAAGCAATATGTATAACACAGGGACAACAGCCTTGTACCACAACAAGCAATCTGTATAACACAGGGTACAACAGCCTATGTACCACAACAAGCAATTGTATAACACAGGGTACAACAGCCTATGTACCACAACAAGCAATTGTATAACACAGGGTACAAAGCCTATGTACCACAACAAGCAATCTGTATAACACAGGGTACAACAGCCTATGTACCACAACAAGCAATTGTATAACACAGGGTACAACAGCCTATGTACCACAACAAGCAATTGTATAACACAGGGTACAAAGCCTATGTACCACAACAAGCAATCTGTATAACACAGGGTACAACAGCCTATGTACCACAACAAGCAATCTGTATAACACAGGGTCACAATAACCTATGTACCCAACAAGCAATATGTATAACACAGGGTACAATAGCCTATGTACCACAACAAAGCAATATGTATAACACAGGGTACAACAGCCTATGTACCACAACAAGCAATCTGTATAACACAGGGTACAACAGCCTATGTACCACAACAAGCAATCTGTATAACACAGGGTACAACAGCCTATGTACCACAACAAGCAATCTGTATAACACAGGGCACAATAGCCTATGTACCACACAAACAATATGTATAACACAGGGTACAATAGCCTATGTACCACAACAACAATATGTATAACACAGGGTACACACAGCCTATGTACCACAACAAGCAATCTGTATAACACAGGGCACAATAGCCTATGTACCACAACAAACACATATGTATAACACAGGGTACAACAGCCTATGTACCACAACAAGCAATTGTATAACACAGGGTACAACAGCCTATGTACCACAACAAGCAATCTGTATAACACAGGGCACAACAGCCTATGTACCACAACAAGCAATATGTATAACACAGGGTACAACAGCCTATGTACCACAACAAGCAATCTGTATGACACAGGGTACAACAGCCTATGTACCACAACAAGCAATTGTATAACACAGGGCACAACAGCCTATGTACCACAACAAGCAATATGTATAACACAGGGCACAACAGCCTATGTACCACAACAAGCAATATGTATAACACAGGGCACAACAGCCTATTGTACCACAACAAGCAATCATGTATAACAGGGCACAACTAGCCTATGTACCACAACAAGCAATATGTATAACACAGGGACAACAGCCTATGTACCACAACAAGCAATATGTAATAACACAGGGTACAACTAGCCTATGTACCACAACAAGCAATATGTATAACACAGGGCACAAAGCCTATGTACCACAACAAGCAATATGTATAACACAGGGTACAAAGCCTATGTACCACAACAAGCAATCTGTATAACACAGGGCACAAAGCCTATGTACCACAACAAGCAATATGTATAACACAGGGCACAACAGCCTATGTACCACAACAAGCAATATGTATAACACAGGGACAACAGCCTATGTACCACAACAAGCAATTGTATAACACAGGCACAACAGCCTATGTACCACAACAAGCAATATGTATAACACAGGGTACAACAGCCTATGTACCACAACAAGCAATATGTATAACACAGGGTACAACAGCCTATGTACCACAACAAGCAATATGTATAACACAGGGTACAATAGCCTATGTACCACAACAAGCAATATGTATAACACAGGGCTACAACAGCCTATGTACCACAACAAGCAATATGTATAACACAGGGCACAACAGCCTATGTACCACACAAACAAGGGCACAAAGCTATGTACACAACAGCAATCTGTATAACACAGGCACAAGCTATGTACCACAACAAGCAATATGTATAACACAGGGCACAACAGCCTATGTACCACAACAAGCAATATGTATAACACAGGGTACAAAGCCTATGTACCACAACAAGCAATATGTATAACACAGGGCACAACAGCCTATGTACCACAACAAGCAATATGTATAACACAGGGCACAACAGCCTATGTACCACAACAAGCAATATGTATAACACAGGGTACAACAGCCTATGTACCACAACAAGCAATTGTATAACACAGGGTACAACAGCCTATGTACCACAACAAGCAATATGTATAACACAGGGCACAACAGCCTATGTACCACAACAAGCAATATGTATAACACAGGGACAACAGCCTATGTACCACAACAAGCAATATGTATAACACAGGGTAAACAACAGCCTATGTACCCAAACTACAACAACAAGCAATATGTATAACACAGGGACAACAGCCTATGTACCACAACAAGCAATCTGTATAACACAGGGTACAATAGCCTATGTACCACAACAAGCAATATGTATAACACAGGGCACAACAGCCTATGTACCACAACAAGCAATATGTATAACACAGGGCACAACAGCTATGTACCACAACAAACAATCTGTATAACACAGGGCACAATAGCCTATGTACCACAACAAGCAATATGTATAACACAGGGCACAATAGCCTATGTACCACATCAAGCAATCTGTATAACACAGGGTACAATATCCTATGTACCACAACAAGCAATATGTATAACACAGGGTACAATAGCCTATGTACCACATCAAGCAATCTGTATAACACAGGGTACAATATCCTATGTACCACAACAAGCAATATGTATGACACAGGGCACAACAGCCTATGTACCACAACAAGCAATATGTATAACACAGGGTACAATAGCCTATGTACCACAACAAGCAATATGTATAACACAGGGCACAATACCTATGTACCACAACAAGCAATCTGTATAACACAGGACACAATAGCCTATGTACCACATCACAGCAATATGTATAACACAGGGTACAACAGCCTATGTACCACAACAAGCAATCTGTATAACACAGGGTACAATACCTATGTACCACAACAAGCAATATGTATAACACAGGGCACAATAGCCTATGTACCACAACAAGCAATATGTATAACACAGGGTACAACAGCCTATGTACCACAACAAGCAATCTGTATAACACAGGGCACAATCTGCCTATGACCACAACAAGCAATATGTATAACACAGGGTACAACATACCTATGTACCACAAAAAGCATCTCTATATAACACAGGACACATAGCCTATGTACCACAACAAGCAATATGTATAACACAGGGTACAACAGCCTATGTACCACAACAAGCAATGTATGACACAGGGCACAAACTAGCCAATGTACCACAAACAAGCAATCTGTATAACACAGGGCACAATAGCCTATGTACCACAACAAGCAATATGTATAACCAGGTCACAATAGCCTATGTCACAAGCAATCTGTATAACACAGGGTACAATAGCCTATGTACCACAACAAGCAATATGTATGACACAGGGCACAATAGCCTATGTACCAACAAGCAATCTGTATAACACAGGGTACAAATAGCCTATGTACCACAACAAGCAATATGTATAACACAGGGCACAATAGCCTATGTACCACAACAAGCAATATGTATGACACAGGGCACAATAGCCTATGTCACAACAAGCAATTGTATAACACAGGGTCACAACAGCCTATGTACCACAACAAGCAATATGTATAACACAGGGCACAATAGCCTATGTACCACAACAAGCATATGTATAACCCAGGGTACAACTAGCCTATGTACCACAACAAGCAATATGTATAACACAGGGCACAACAGCCTATGTTACCACACAAGCAATTGTATAACACAGGGCACAATAGCCTATGTACCACAACAAGCAATATGTATAACACAGGGACAATAGCCTATGTACCACAACAAGCAATTGTATAACACAGGGTCAACAGACTCTATGTACCACAACAAGCAATATGTTATAGAACACACAGGCCACAAGAGCCTATGATGCACCACACAACAAGCAATATGTATAACACAGGGCACAATAGCCTATGTACCACAACAAGCAATATGTATAACACAGGGTAACAACAGCCTATGTACCACAACAAACAATCTGTATAACACAGGGTACAATAGCCTATGTACCACAACAAGCAATATGTATAACACAGGGCACAACAGCCTATGTCAACACAAGCAATATGTATAACACAGGGCACAATAGCCTATGTACCACAACAAGCAATCTGTATAACACAGGGTACAACAGCCTATGTACCACAACAAGCAATTGTATAAACAAGGGTACAATAGCCTATGTACCACAACAAGCAATCTGTATACACAGGGCACAATAGACTATGTCAACAAGCAGTCTGTATAACACAGGGTACAATAGCCTATGTCAACAAGCAGTTGTATAACACAGGGCACAATAGCCTATGTCAACACAGCAGTCTGTATAACACAGGGTACAACAGTCTATGTACCACAACAAGCAATATGTATAACAAGGGTACAATAGCCTATGTACCACAACAAGCAATATGTATAACACAGGGCACAATAGCCTATGTACCACAACCAGCAATATGTATAACACAGGGTACAACAGCCTATGTACCACAACCAGCAATATGTATAACACAGGGTACAACAGCCTATGTACCACAACCAGCAATATGTATAACACAGGGTACAACCAGCCTATGTACCACAACAAGCAATATGTATAACACAGGGCACAAATAACCTATGTACCACAACAAGCAATCTGTATAACACAGGGACAATAGCCTATGTCAACAAGCAATATGTATAACACAGGGCACAACAGCCTATTTACCACAACAACAATCTGTATAACACAGGGCACAATAGCCTATGTCAACAAGCAATATGTATAACACAGGGCACAATGACCTATGTACCACAACAAACAATATGTATAACACAGGGTACAATAGCCTATGTCAACAAGCAATATGTATAACACAGGGCACAACAGCCTATGTACCACAACAAACAATCTGTATAACACAGGGCACAATAGCCTATGTACCAACAAGCAATATGTATAACACAGGGCACAATAGCCTATGTCAACAAGCAATATGTATAACACAGGGCACAATGCCTATGTACCACAACAAACAATCTGTATAACACAGGTACAACAGCCTATGTACCACAACAAGCAATATGTATAACACAGGGTACAAACGCCTATGTACCACAACAAGCAATATGTATAACACAGGGTACAATAGCCTATGTACCACAACAAGCAATATGTATAACACAGGGTACAATAGCCTATGTACCACAACAAGCAATATGTATAACACAGGGTACAATAGCCTATGTACCACAACAAGCAATCTGTATAACACAGGGTAACAATAGCCTATGTACCACAACAAGCAATATGTATAACACAGGGTACAATAGCCTATGTACCACAACAAGCAATATGTATAACACAGGGTACAACAGCCTATGTACCACACAAGCAATTGTATAACACAGGGTACAATAGCCTATGTACCACAACAGCAATCTGTATAACACAGGGTACAACAAGCCTATAGTACCACCACAAGCAATATGTATAACACAGGGTACAATAGCCTATGTACCAACAACAAGCAATATGTATAACACAGGGTACAACAGCCTATGTACCACAACAGCAATATGTATAACACAGGGTACAATAGCCTATGTACCACAACAAGCAATATGTATAACACAGGGTACAATAGCCTATGTACCACAACAAGCAATATGTATAACACAGGGTACAATAGCCTATGTACCACAACAAGCAATTGTATAACACAGGGTACAAAAAGCCTATGTACCACAACAAGCAATATGTATAACACAGGGCACAACAGCCTATGTACCACAACAAGCAATATGTATAACACAGGGTACAACACCCTATGTACCACATACAAGCAATATGTATAAACACAGGGCACAACAGCCTATGTACCACAACAAGCAATCTGTATAACACAGGGTACAATAGCCTATGTACCACAACAAGCAATATGTATAACACAGGGTACAATAGCCTATGTACCACAACAAGCAATATGTATAACACAGGGACAATAGCCTATGTACCACAACAAGCAATATGTATAACACAGGGACAATAGCCTATGTACCACAACAAGCAATTGTATAACACAGGGTACAATAGCCTATGTACCACAACAAGCAATATGTATAACACAGGGTACAACAGCCTATGTACCACAACAAGCAATATGTATAACACAGGGTACAATAGCCTATGTACCACAACAAGCAATATGTATAAACACAGGGTACAATAGCCTATGTACCACAACAAGCAATATGTATAACACAGGGTACAAAGCCTATGTACCACAACAAGCAATATGTATAACACAGGGTACAATAGCCTATGTACCACAACAAGCAATATGTATAACACAGGGCACAAAGCCTATGTACCACAACAAGCAATATGTATAACACAGGGACAATAGCCTATGTACCACAACAAGCAATATGTATAACACAGGGCACAATAGCCTATGTACCACAACAAGCAATATGTATAACACAGGGCTACAAAGCCTATGTACCACAACAAGCAATATGTATAACACAGGGCACAATAGCCTATGTACCACAACAAGCAATATGTATAACACAGGGTACAATAGCCTATGTACCACAACAAGCAATATGTATAACACAGGGTACAACAGCCTATGTACCACAACAAGCAATATGTATAACACCAGGGCACAATAGCCTATGTACCACAACAAGCAATATGTATAACACAGGGTACAAAGCCTATGTACCACAACAAGCAATTGTATAACACAGGGTACAATAGCCTATGTACCACAACAAGCAATATGTATAACACAGGGACAATAGCCTATGTACCACAACAAGCAATATGTATAACACAGGGTACAACAGCTATGTACCACAACAAAGCAATATGTATAACACAGGGTACAAAGCCTATGTACCACAACAAGCAATATGTATAACACAGGGCACAACAGCCTATGTACCACAACAAGCAATATGTATAACACAGGGTACAATAGCCTATGTACCACAACAAGCAATATGTATAACACAGGGACAATAGCCTATGTACCACAACAAGCAATCTGTATAACACAGGGTACAATAGCCTATGTACCACAACAAGCAATATGTATAACACAGGGCACAATAGCCTATGTACCACAACAAGCAATATGTATAACACAGGGCTACAATAGCCTATGTACCACAACAATGTCAAAAGTACATAACTAGACAACAAGCATGATACACGGGCACATAGCTATGTACCACAACAAGCAATATGTATAACACAGGGCACAACAGCCTATGTACCACAACAAGCAATATGTATAACACAGGGCACAACAGCCTATGTACCACAACAAGCAATATGTATAACACAGGGCACAACAGCCTATGTACCACAACAAGCAATATGTATAACACAGGGCACAACAGCCTATGTACCACAACAAGCAATATGTATAACACAGGGCACAACAGCCTATGTACCACAACAAGCAATATGTATAACACAGGGCACAACAGCCTATGTACCACAACAAGCAATATGTATAACACAGGGCACAAAGCCTATGTACCACAACAAGCAATATGTATAACACAGGGTACAAAGCCTATGTACCACAACAAGCAATATGTATAACACAGGGCACAACAGCCTATGTACCACAACAAGCAATATGTATAACAAGACAAGTGCACAAACAGCCTATGTAAACACAACATACAAACAAAATATGTATAACACAGGGCACAACAGCCTATGTACCACAACAAGCAATATGTATAACACAGGGCACAACAGCCTATGTACCACAACAAGCAATATGTATAACACAGGGCACAATAGCCTATGTACCACAACAAGCAATATGTATAACACAGGGCACAACAGCCTATGTACCACAACAAGCAATATGTATAACACAGGGCACAACAGCCTATGTACCACAACAAGCAATATGTATAACACAGGGCACAACAGCCTATGTACCACAACAAGCAATATGTATAACACAGGGCACAACAGCCTATGTACCACAACAAGCAATATGTATAACACAGGGCACAACAGCCTATGTACCACAACAAGCAATACTGTATAACACAGGGCACAACAGCCTATGTACCACAACAAGCAATATGTATAACACAGGGACAACAGCCTATGTACCACAACAAGCAATATGTATAACACAGGGCACAACAGCCTATGTACCACAACAAGCAATATGTATAACACAGGGTACAACAGCCTATGTACCACAACAAGCAATATGTATAACACAGGGCACAACAGCCTATGTACCACAACAAGCAATATGTATAACACAGGGCACAACAGCCTATGTACCACAACAAGCAATATGTATAACACAGGGCACAACAGCCTATGTACCACAACAAGCAATATGTATAACACAGGGCACAATAGCCTATGTACCACAACAAGCAATATGTATAACACAGGGACAACAGCCTATGTACCACAACAAGCAATATGTATACACAGGGCACAATCAGCCTATGTACCACAACAAGCAATATGTATAACACAGGGCACAACAGCCTATGTACCACAACAAGCAATATGTATAACACAGGGCACAAAGCCTATGTACCACAACAAGCAATATGTATAACACAGGGCACAACAGCCTATGTACCACAACAAGCAATATGTATAACACAGGGCACAACAGCCTATGTACCACAACAAGCAATATGTATAACACAGGGCACAACAGCCTATGTACCACAACAAGCAATATGTATAACACAGGGCACAATAGCCTATGTACCACAACAAGCAATATGTATAACACAGGGCACAACAGCCTATGTACCACAACAAGCAATATGTATAACACAGGGTCACAACAGCCTATGTACCACAACAAGCAATATGTATAACACAGGGCACAACAGCCTATGTACCACAACAAGCAATATGTATAACACAGGGCACAATAGCCTATGTACCACAACAAGCAATATGTATAACACAGGGCACAATAGCCTATGTACCACAACAAGCAATATGTATAACACAGGGCACAATAGCCTATGTACCACAACAAGCAATATGTATAACACAGGGCACAATAGCCTATGTACCACAACAAGCAATATGTATAACACAGGGCACAATAGCCTATGTACCACAACAAGCAATATGTATAACACAGGGTACAATAGCCTATGTACCACAACAAGCAATATGTATAACACAGGGCACAATAGCCTATGTACCACAACAAGCAATATGTATAACACAGGGCACAATAGCCTATGTACCACAACAAGCAATATGTATAACACAGGGCACAATAGCCTATGTACCACAACAAGCAATATGTATAACACAGGGCACAAAGCCTATGTACCACAACAAGCAATATTAACACAGGGACAACAGCCTATGTACCACAACAAGCAATATGTATAACACAGGGTACAATAGCCTATGTACCACAACAAGCAATATGTATAACACAGGGTACAACAGCCTATGTACCACAACAAGCAATATGTATAACACAGGGCACAACAGCCTATGTCAACAAGCAATCTGTATAACACAGGGCACAACAGCCTATGTCAACAAGCAATATGTATAACACAGGGTACAACAGCCTATGTACCACAACAAGCAATATGTATAACACAGGGCACAACAGCCTATGTACCACAACAAGCAATATGTATAACACAGGGCACAATAGCCTATGTACCACAACAAGCAATATGTATAACACAGGGTACAACAGCCTATGTACCACAACAAGCAATATGTATAACACAGGGCACAATAGCCTATGTACCACAACAAGCAATCTGTATAACACAGGGCACAATAGCCTATGTACCACAACAAGCAATATGTATAACACAGGGTACAACAGCCTATGTACCACAACAAGCAATATGTATAACACAGGGCACAATAGCCTATGTACCACAACAAGCAATATGTATAACACAGGGCACAATAATCTATGTACCACAACAAGCAATATGTATAACACAGGGTACAACAGCCTATGTACCACAACAAGCAATATGTATAACACAGGGCACAATAGCCTATGTCAACAAGCAATATGTATAACACAGGGTACAATAGCCTATGTACCACAACAAGCAATATGTATAACACAGGGTACAACAGCCTATGTACCACAACAAGCAATATGTATAACACAGGGCACAACAGCCTATGTACCACAACAAGCAATATGTATAACACAGGGTACAATAGCCTATGTACCACAACAAGCAATATGTATAACACAGGGCACAACAGCCTATGTCAACAAGCAATATGTATAACACAGGGCACAAACAGCCTATGTACCACAACAAGCAATATGTATAACACAGGGTACAATAGCCTATGTACCACAACAAGCAATATGTATAACACAGGGTACAATAGCCTATGTACCACAACAAGCAATCTGTATAACACAGGGCACAATAGCCTATGTACCACAACAAGCAATCTGTATAACACAGGGTACAATAGCCTATGTACCACAACAAGCAATATGTATAACACAGGGTACAATAGCCTATGTACCACAACAAGCAATATGTATAACACAGGGTACAATAGCCTATGTACCACAACAAGCAATATGTATAACACAGGGTACAATAGCCTATGTACCACAACAAGCAATATGTATAACACAGGGTACAATAGCCTATGTACCACAACAAGCAATATGTATAACACAGGGTACAATAGCCTATGTACCACAACAAGCAATATGTATAACACAGGGTACAACAGCCTATGTACCACAACAAGCAATATGTATAACACAGGGTACAATAGCCTATGTACCACAACAAGCAATATGTATAACACAGGGTACAATAGCCTATGTACCACAACAAGCAATCTGTATAACACAGGGTACAATAGCCTATGTACCACAACAAGCAATATGTATAACACAGGGCACAATAGCCTATGTACCACAACAAGCAATATGTATAACACAGGGTACAACAGCCTATGTACCACAACAAGCAATATGTATAACACAGGGCACAACAGCCTATGTACCACAACAAGCAATCTGTATAACACAGGGCACAACAGCCTATGTACCACAACAAGCAATATGTATAACACAGGGTACAACAGCCTATGTACCACAACAAGCAATATGTATAACACAGGGCACAATAGCCTATGTACCACAACAAGCAATATGTATAACACAGGGCACAACAGCCTATGTACCACAACAAGCAATCTGTATAACACAGGGTACAATAGCCTATGTACCACAACAAGCAATATGTATAACACAGGGCACAATAGCCTATGTACCACAACAAGCAATATGTATAACACAGGGTACAACAGCCTATGTACCACAACAAGCAATATGTATAACACAGGGCACAATAGCCTATGTACCACAACAAGCAATCTGTATAACACAGGGCACAACAGCCTATGTACCACAACAAGCAATATGTATAACACAGGGTACAACAGCCTATGTACCACAACAAGCAATATGTATAACACAGGGCACAACAGCCTATGTACCACAACAAGCAATATGTATAACACAGGGCACAATAACCTATGTACCACAACAAGCAATCTGTATAACACAGGGCACAACAGCCTATGTACCACAACAAGCAATATGTATAACACAGGGCACAACAGCCTATGTACCACAACAAGCAATCTGTATAACACAGGGCACAACAGCCTATGTACCACAACAAGCAATATGTATAACACAGGGTACAATAGCCTATGTACCACAACAAGCAATATGTTATACACAGGGCACAACAGCCTATGTACCACAACAAGCAATCTGTATAACACAGGGCACAACAGCCTATGTACCACAACAAGCAATATGTATAACACAGGGTACAACAGCCTATGTACCACAACAAGCAATATGTATAACACAGGGTACAACAGCCTATGTACCACAACAAGCAATATGTATAACACAGGGTACAATAGCCTATGTACCACAACAAGCAATCTGTATAACACAGGGCACAACAGCCTATGTCAACAAGCAATATGTATAACACAGGGCACAACAGCCTATGTACCACAACAAGCAATCTGTATAACACAGGGCACAACAGCCTATGTACCACAAACAAGCAATATGTATAACACAGGGCACAACAGCCTATGTACCACAACAAGCAATATGTATAACACAGGGCACAACAGCCTATGTACCACAACAAGCAATATGTATAACACAGGGCACAACAGCCTATGTACCACAACAAGCAATCTGTATAACACAGGGCACAACAGCCTATGTCAACAAGCAATATGTATAACACAGGGTACAACAGCCTATGTACCACAACAAGCAATATGTATAACACAGGGTACAACAGCCTATGTACCACAACAAGCAATCTGTATAACACAGGGTACAATAGCCTATGTACCACAACAAGCAATCTGTATAACACAGGGCACAACAGCCTATGTACCACAACAAGCAATATGTATAACACAGGGCACAACAGCCTATGTACCACAACAAGCAATCTGTATAACACAGGGCACAATAGCCTATGTACCACAACAAGCAATATGTATAACACAGGGTACAATAGCCTATGTACCACAACAAGCAATCTGTATAACACAGGGCACAACAGCCTATGTACCACAACAAGCAATATGTATAACACAGGGCACAATAACCTATGTACCACAACAAGCAATATGTATAACACAGGGCACAACAGCCTATGTACCACAACAAGCAATCTGTATAACACAGGGCACAACAGCCTATGTCAACAAGCAATATGTATAACACAGGGCACAACAGCTTATGTACCACAACAAGCAATATGTATAACACAGGGCACAATAGCCTATGTCAACAAGCAATATGTATAACACAGGGCACAACAGCTTATGTACCACAACAAGCAATATGTATAACACAGGGCACAACAGCCTATGTACCACAACAAGCAATCTGTATAACACAGGGCACAATAGCCTATGTCAACAAGCAATATGTATAACACAGGGCACAATAACCTATGTACCACAACAAGCAAAATGTATAACACAGGGCACAATAGCCTATGTACCACAACAAGCAATATGTATAACACAGAGTACAATAGCCTATGTACCACAACAAGCAATCTGTATAACACAGGGCACAACAGCCTATGTACCACAACAAGCAATATGTATAACACAGGGTACAACAGCCTATGTACCACAACAAGCAATATGTATAACACAGGGTACAACAGCCTATGTACCACAACAAGCAGTGTGTATAACACAGGGCACAATAGTCTATGTACCACAACAAGCAATATGTATAACACAGGGCACAATAGCCTATGTACCACAACAAGCAATATGTATAACACAGGGCACAATAGCCTATGTACCACAACAAGCAATCTGTATAACACAGGGTACAATAGCCTATGTACCACAACAAGCAATATGTATAACACAGGGTACAACAGCCTATGTCAACAAGCAATCTGTATAACACAGGGCACAATAGCCTATGTACCACAACAAGCCTGGATCCTGCATGACACAGTTCGGGACAACATCCTGTTCGGGAAGACCATGCAGCAACCGCTATACCAACGTTGTCTCCACGCCTGTGATCTTCACCGTGACCTTGACATCCTGCCAGGAGATGACCTTACCGAGATCGGAGAAAAGGTAAGTTGACATTGCCTTTCTGTCGTCAAAATTTAAAGTGTATCCAGGAGGATGTTTTTCTTAAATCGCATTTACTGTCTACATCGTCTGTTATTATCTGGCAATGAATGTGACCGTTTTTTGTTGTTGTTTTTTCTCTTCTTTTTTGTTGTTGTATTTTTCATGAACGTGTTTGTTGTTGTTGCTAATTCAGACACAAAGTCTAACAACTCTGTTGCTGTAGGTGATTCTATGAATGAAGGAAAGAAAAGGCTTACTGCAATTAACTAATATGACAACTTATAGGTAACTAACCAGGTAAAAATGGATGTGAGCAGGGCGTCAACCTTAGTGGCGGTCAGAAACAGCGGGTGAGCCTTGCACGTGCTATCTACAGTGACGCTGATGTCTACCTCATGGACGACCCTCTCAGTGCTGTGGACGTTCATGTGGGCATGCACATCTTTCAACACGTCATCTCCAGCACTGGCATGCTGGCCGGCAAGGTATACACTGTTTCAATACCAGTTGGGTTGGGTGAGCGGGTTAGGTTGGGTTGAGGTGGGGTGGGATGGGGTGGGTCGGGGTGGGTGGGTGTGTTGAGGTGGGGTTGGTGGGTTGAATTGGGTTGGGTTGGGTTTGGTGAGTGGGTTGGGTTGGGTTAAGGTGGTGTGTGGTGGGTTGGGTTGAGGTTGGGTGAGTGGGTTGGGTTGAGGTGGGGTGGGTGGGTTGAGGTGGGGTGGGTGGGTTGAGGTGGGTGGGTGGTTGAGGGGGTGGGTGGGTTGAGGTGGGGTTAGTGGGTTGGGTTTGGGTGATAGGGTTGGGTTGGGTTGAGGTGGGGTGGGTGGGTTGATATGGAGTTAGTGGGTTGGGTTGGGTTGGGGTGAGAGGGTTGGGTTGGGTTGAGGTGGGATTGGGGTGAGAGGGTTGGGTGGATTGGGTTGGGTTGGGGTGAGAGGGTTGGGTTGAGGTGGGGTGGATGGGTTGGGTTGGGGTGAGAGGGTTGGGTTGGGTTGGGTGAAACGGTTGGGTTGGGTTGGGTTGGGTTGGGTTGGGTGAGAGGTTGGGTTGGGTTGGGGTGAGTGAGTTGGGTTGGGTTGGGGTGAGAGGGTTGGGTTGGGTTGGGGTGAGACGGTTGGGTTGGGTTGGGTTGGGTTGGGTTGGGTTGGGGTGAGAGGGTTGTGTTGGGTTGGGGTGAGAGGGTTGTGTTGGGTTGAGTGGGGTGGGGTGTGTTGGGTTGGGATAGGTTAGGTCAGAAAGGCCTGGGGTTGGTTTCTAAAACAAGCTGTTGGATTGATTTACTGAAAAACGTTAAAGGTACACGAATCAGTGAAAATGTTGACAATTGTTATTCTTCACGTGCTCTCTCCTACTGCCCATAATTAATATGTTTACCAATACCATTTTTGCTTTCTTTTCTTTTTTATTGTTGTTGTTGTTGTTGACAGATGTATGCAAATGTGTATTGTATTTTTGCAGAGTGATATTGTTGACTTCTGTGATTAAAACAAGTCTGATTGTGTGTGGATAGATATATAGGTAATGTGTCTGTTTGGGTTTGATCATAGTATGAGTAAGTATTACTTATGTCTTATCAGTGAAACAGCTTAATTAAAAACATATTGTCGCCATATAACTACATACTGGTATTATTCTCAACTGATCTTTTTACACACGTAAGTACGTACACATACACGCACACATATGTACACACACGCACGCTTTTAAATAGTATGTGTGTTTACGCTTTTATATATTCGTGATGAAATGTTCTGTTTCTTGTTTTATGTATGTTTTGTTTTCTTTGTTGTGGTTCTCTTTCTGTTGTTTTGTAGTTTGTAGTGTCCTACTGTCTGTTGTTTTGTAGTTTGTAGTGTCCTACTGTCTGTTGTTTTGTGTTTGTAGTGTCCTACTGTCTGTTGTTTTGTAGTTTGAGTGTCTACTTCTGTTGTTTGTAGTTTGTAGTTCTACTTCTGTTGTTTTGTAGTTTGAGTGTCCTACTGTCTGTTGTTTGTATTTGTAGTGTCCTACTGTCTGTTGTTTTGTAGTTTGAGTGTCTACTTTCTGTTGTTTTGTGTTTGTAGTGTTCCTACTTTCTGTTGTTTTGTAGTTTGTAGTGTTCTACTTCTGTTGTTTTGTAGTTTGTAGTGTCCTACTTTCTGTTGTTATGTAGTTTGCAGTGTCCTACTGTCTGTTGTTTGTAGTTTGTAGTGTCCTACTTCTGTTGTTTTGTAGTTTGTAGTTTTCTACTGTCTGTTGTTTTGTAGTTTGTAGTGTCCTACTGTCTGTTGTTTGTAGTTTGTAGTGTCCTACTGTGTTGTTTTGTAGTTTGTAGTGTCCACTTCTGTTGTGTTGTAGTTTAGTGTCCTACTTTCTGTTGTGTTGTATTTGTAGTGTTTACTGTCTAGTTGTTTTGTAGTTTGTAGTGTCCTACTGTCTGTTGTTTGTAGTTTGTGTGTCCTAACTGTCTGTTGTGTTTGTAGTTTCAGTGTTCTACTTCTGTTGTTTTGTAGTTGTGTGTTATTTGTTTTTTTGTTTGTATGTCCTACTTTTGTTGTTTTGTAGTTTGTAGTGTCCTACTGTCTGTTGTTTGTAGTTTGTAGTGTCTACATTTGTTTTGTATTTGTAGTGTTTCTACTGTCTGTTTGGTGTTGGTGCTATTTTGTAGTTTGAGTGTCCTACTTCTGTTGTTTTGTAGTTTGCAGTGTCTACTTTGTTGTTTTGTAGTTTGTAGTGTCCTACTTCTGTTGTTTTGTAGTTTGTAGTGTCCTACTTTGTGTTTTTTGTAGTTTGTAGTGTCCTACTTCGTTGTTTTGTAGTTTGTAGTGTTCTACTTCTGTTGTTTTGTGTTTGTAGTGTTCTCCTGTTGTTTTTGTAGTTTGTAGTGTTCTACTTTCTGTTGTTTTGTTTTTGTAGTGTCCTACTTTGTTGTTTTGTAGTTTGTATGTCTACTGTCTGTTGTTTTGTAGTTTGTAGTGTCTACTTTGTTGTTTTGTGTTTGTAGTGTCCTACTTTTGTTGTTTTGTAGTTTAGTGTCCTACTTCTGTTGTTTGTTTTGTAGTGTCCTACTGTCTGTTGTTTTGTAGTTTGTAGTGTCCTACTTCTGTTGTTTGTAGTTTGTAGTGTCCTACTTCTGTTGTTTTGTAGTTTGTAGTGTCCTACTTTGTTGTTTTGTAGTTTGTAGTGTCCTACTGTCTGTTGTTTGTAGTTTGTAGTGTCCTACTGTCTGTTGTTTTGTAGTTTGAGTGTCCTACTGTCTGTTGTTTGTAGTTTGAGTGTCCTACTGTCTGTTGTTTTGTAGTTTGAGTGTCCTACTGTCTGTTGTTTGTAGTTTGTAGTGTCCTACTTCTGTTGTTTTGTAGTTTGTAGTGTCCTACTGTCTGTTGTTTTGTAGTTTGTAGTGTCCTACTGTCTGTTGTTTTGTATTTGTAGTGTCCTACTGTCTGTTGTTTTTGTTTGTAGTGTCCTACTTCTGTTGTTTTGTAGTTTGTAGTGTCCTACTGTCTGTTGTTTGTAGTTTGTAGTGTCCTACTGTCTGTTGTTTTTAGTTTAGTGTCTTGTCGTTTGTTTTGTTGTTGTAGTGTCCTACTTTCTGTTGTTTTGTAGTTTGTAGTGTCCTACTGTCTGTTGTTTTGTAGTTTCAGTGTCCTACTGTCTGTTGTTTTGTGTTTGTAGTGTCCTACTGTCTGTTTTTTGTAGTTTGAGTGTCCTATGTCTGTTGTTTGTATTGTTAGTTTGTAGTTCTACTTCTGTTGTTTGTAGTTTGAGTGTCCTACTTGTTGTTTTGTGTTTTAGTGTCCTACTGTTTGTTTGTAGTTTGAGTGTCCTACTTCTGTTGTTTGTAGTTTGTATGTCTATTCTGTGTTTTTATTTGTGTGTCTACTTTGTTGTTTGTAGTTTGTGCAGTGTCTACTTTCTGTTTTTTTGTAGTTTGAGTGTCCTACTTTTTTTGTGTTTTGTGTTTCTTGTTGTTTTGTTGTTCACTCTGTTGTGTTTGTAGTTTTAGTGTTTTTGTTGTTTTGTAGTTTTATTTCCTATTTGTTGTTTTGTGTTGTTTACTGTTTTGTTTTGGTTTGTAGTGTCCTACTTTGTTGTTTTGTGTTAGTGTCTACTTCTGTTGTTTTGTAGTTTTAGTGTCTACTTTGTTGTTTTGTAGTTTGAGTGTCCTTCTTTGTTTTGTAGTTTGCATGTTCTTCTTTGTTTTTGTAGTTTGTAGTGTCCTACTTTTGTTGTTTGTAGTTTGATGTCCTACTTTTTGTTTTTTTTGTAGTGTCCTACTTGTTGTTTGTGTTTGATGTCTTCTGTTTGTAGTTTATGTTATGTTGTTGTTGTAGTTTGTGTCCTACTGTCGTTTTTTAGTTTAGTGTCCTACTTTTGTTGTTTTGTAGTTTTAGTTTCTTTTGTTGTTTTGAGTTAGCTTCTGTTTTTGTAGTTTGTAGTGTCTATTTTTGTTTTGTAGTTTGTAGTGTCCTACTGTCTGTTGTTTTGTAGTTTTAGTTTATGTTTTTGAGTATTTTGTGTTTTTGTTTGGTTAGTTGTAGTGTTTGTTGTGTTTTGTTGTTGTTATTTGTGTTTTGTTTTGTAGTTGAGTGTCCTATGTTGTTGTTTTGTATTGTAGTGTCCTACTTTGTTTTTTGTAGTTTAGGTTGTCTTTTGTTTTTTTAGTGTCCTACTTTTGTTGTTTTTAGTTGTATGCCTACTGTTGTTTTGTAGTTTTAGTGTCCTCTTTTGTTGTTTTTGTTGTAGTGTCCTACTGTCTGTTGTTGTTATGCCTATTGTTGTTTTGTATTTATGTCTGTCTTGTTGTAGTTTGTGTCCTGTGTGTTGTATCACTTTTTTTGTTCGTGTCTATTCTGTTGTTAGTTATGTCTTTTTTTGTAGTTGTATGTCTACTTTGTTTGTATTGTTGCTACTTTGGTTTTGTTTGTTGTTGGTTGTTGTTTTTTTGTGTCCATGTTTGTTTGTGTTTAGTGTCCTCTTGTGTTGTAGTTTGGTTATTTTTTGTATTTCACCTATGTGTTTGTTGTAGATTTGTTTTGTGTGTTCTGTTTTTTTTATTGTTGTTTGTAGTTGTAGTGTCTCTTCTGTTGTTTTTGTAGTGTCTACTGTGTTTTGTTTTGTCTGTGTTGTTGTAGTTTGTCTATTGTGTTTATTTGAGTGTTTTGTTGTTGTAGTTTAGTGTCTACTCTGTTGTTTTGTAGTTGTGTCTATGTCTGTTGTTTTAGTTGTATGTCCTACTTCTGTGTTTGTTTTGTAGTGTCCTCTTTTGTGTTTGTTTGTGTTTATTGTGTTTTGGTTTGTGTGTCCTACTTCTTTGTATTTTAGTGTTCTCTGTTGTTTGTATTAGTGTCCTTCTGTTGTGTTGTTGGATTTTTCTGTTGTTGTAGTTTAGTTCTACTGTTGTTGTGTTTAGTGTCCTCTTGTTGTTTGATTGTTCCTGTGTTGTTTGTGTTGGTGTCTATTTTGTTGTTTGTAGTTTATGTATTCTGTTTTTGTTTGTTGTCTCTTTGTTTTAGTTTGAGTGTCTATTCGTTGTTTGTAGTGAGTGTCCTACTTGTTGTTGTTTGTTCCTTTGTTGTTTTGTTTGGGCTATTTTGTTTTGATTTGTAGTCCTCTGTCTGTTTGTGTTGTGTCCTCTTCGTTTTGTTTTAGGTCTACTTTTTTTGTGTGTTCTCTTTTGTGTTTTGTGTTTGAGTGTCTCTGTCTGTTGTTTGTTTGTAGTGTCTAGTTGTTGTGAGTTTGGGCTACTTCTGTGTTTGTAGTTGGTGTCTATTGTTGTTGTAGTTTGTAGTGTCCTATTTGTTTTTGTGTTGTGTGTTATTTGTTTGTGTTGTGTCCTACGTTGTTTTGTAGTTTGGTGTCTCTTCTGTTTTGTGTTTGAGTGTCTCCTGTTGTGTATTTTGTCCTATGTTGTGTTTGTATTTGTGTCTACTTTGTTTGTGTTTGAGTTTGTTTGTGTGTGATTTTGTTTTATTTGTGTGTTATTTTTGTTTTGTAGTTTGAGTGTCTACGTCTGTTTTAGTTAGTTCCTGTTTTGTTTTGTTTTGTGTTTAGTTGTTGGTGTGTTTGTAGTGTCCTACGTCTGTTGTTTGTAGTTTAGTGTCCTACTTTTGTTTTTTGTAGTTTGTGTGTCTACTGTGTTGTTTTGTAGTTTGTGTGTCTTTTGTTGTTTTGTAGTTTGTGTGTCTTTTTTTGTTTTTGTTGAGTGTCTCTTTGTTTTTGTAGTTTGTAGTGTCCTACTTGTTGTTTTGTGTTTGAGTTCTATGTGTGTTTGTGTTTGTGTGTCTACTTCTGTTGTTTTGTGTTTTGTGTCCTCTTTTTTGTTTTGTGTTGTGTTTCTTCGTTGTTTTGTGTTTGTAGTGTCTTTTTGTTTGTTGTTTTGTTGTTTTTTTGTTGTTTTTTTGTTTTTTTGTTTTTTGTTGTTTTGTAGTTCTCTTTGTTTTGTTTTAGTTTGTAGTGTCCTACTTTGTGTTGTTTCAGTACACGTGTACTAAATTAGTAATGGCAGACACGTAAGTTTGTTTGTTTTTGTTTTTTTGTTTTTTTAAGGATCATCGCACCCAGGGAGATTACCTTTGCGCTCACCTTTTTATTTTTGTCCCATTTTTTGTGGCACCGTAATGGCCACAGGAGCTGGAACATTTTTTTTTCACAATGCGATGATGATGACGTCGATGAGGATGATAATCATGATGCTATGAAGTTCCATCTAGGATTGAGACTGCGTGACAGGGCTATACTCTACGCTTACTATCATAATATATCCTGGCGTCAACCAGGCCTGAGAGATACAGACACCTGCGGTGCTGGTCAGAAGATTTGAGCAGCACCCTCAATGCATCCTTGAAGCGGATGAGACTCGACTGTGTGGTCCCAGTCTTCCCAATAATAATAATAGTGAACATTTATGGCGCTTAATCTAAAAAAAGCCCTAAGCGCTTACAGTAAACACACACACACACGCACACACAACACACGCACACGCACACACACACACACACACACACACACACACACACACACACACACACACACACACACACACACACCCGCACACACACACACAACACACACACACACACACCCGCACACACACACACACACACACACACACACACACACACACACACACACACACACACACACACACACACACACACCCACACACACACACACACGCGCGCGGGCACAGATTTCAAGGTGGCAGCTGAAGTAAGAGTACAGAACTACAGGCTAGGATTTAAAAAGAGTGGTTTTTAGACTGGACTTAAACAAAGAAAGGGTACAGGTAGAGCGGAGAGGAAAGGGAAGTTTGTTCCAAATAGAGGGGGCCTGATAAGAAAAAGCACGTTCACCAAGAGTTTTGTTGCGGAAGCGTGGGATTCTAAGTAGGTGGGCATCAGTAGAAGAGCGTAGCTCTCTGGAGGGAATGTAAACAGTCAGGAGATCAGAAAGATAGGGGGGAGCTAGACCAGCCAGAGACTTATGGCATAGGAGGGAAAGTTTATAGTCATACGCTTTCGAACAGGAAGCCAGTGTAGAGTTCGAAGCAGAGGGGAAACATGAGTTGACCTTGGGCATTTCCGTACAAGGCGAGCAGCGTTATTTTGTACTTTTTGCAATTTGAATAAGAGTGTTTGGGGGCAGCCAGCAAAAAGCGAGTTACAGTAGTCGAGTCTGGAAAGAATGAGTGCAGAAATGAGAGTTATAGTGCTTTCTTCAGATAGAAGATGACGCACAGAACTGATCCGTCGAAGTTCTAAGTAACAAGCACGACAGACAGAGGATACCTGGCTGTGGAAGGAAAGAGTTTGGTCCAGTACAACTCCAAGATTACGCACGGATGTGGAAGTGTGGATTACCGAGTCTTCAAGCTGGATGGAAACAGGGATAGGCACAGTAGACAGAAGTCGCTTTGATGCAATAAATATAAATTCTGTTTTGTCATTATTCAGCTGGAGTTTGTTGCATGTCATCCAAGACTTTATGTCAGAAATGCAGAGCTGTGTGCGTTGAATTATAGAAGGGATAGTGGAGGGATGGCCAGACATGTAGATTTGGTTGTCATCAGAAAAACAGTGATGGGATATGTGATGATGGGCTACAATGTCAGAGATGGGCTGAGTGTACAAAATAAAGAGAATAGGGCCTAAGACAGAGCCCTGAGGAACACCGTACTTCAAGATGGTAGGATTAGAAGAGACACCATTTATGGAGACAACTTGTACACGACCAGAAAGGTAGGATTGAAACCATGACAGAGCAATGCCAGAGATACGAAAAATATTCTGAAGTCGAGAAAGAAGAGTATTGTGATCAATAGTGTCGAAGGCAGAAGAGAGATCAAGAAGAGAGAGAAGGGACACCTGACCATTGTCTAGAGTAGATAGCAGATCATTCACAATCTTCAAAAGAGCAGTCTCTGTACTATGACCAGAGCGATAGGCAGATTGCAAAGGATAGAGAAGGCTGTTGCAATCCAGGTGTTCCTGGAGTTGGAGAAGTGCGATCTTTTCAATAATCTTAGAAAGAAAGGACAGATTGGAAACAGGACGGTAGTTTTTCAGGTTTTCATGATCAAGGGAGGGTTTCTTTAGAAGAGGTTGAACAATAGCTGTCTTGAGAATAGAAGGAAAACATCCAGAAGTGAGAGAGTCATTTACAATGACAGTGATGTAGGGAAGCAAATCGTGAATCAATTGGGATAAAAGAACAGATGGAAGGGGATCAAGTGCACATGTCTTTATGGTAGTTTTATGAATAACTTCACTGACAACAGCTTCAGTCACAGGCTTAAATTCATTAAACAGGTTTCCAGTGAAAGAGTCATACGGAACATCTGGTAACATTGCTGACAGAGTCGAGGCTTGAACGAAGATCTTCAATTTTGTTACTAAAAAAGTCACAAAATTTCTGTGGTAGATTAGAGGGATAGACAGGCGAAGGAAGTGGGGATGATTTTATTCTCCCCATGAATGCATTGGTGACCTTGAACAGTTGTTTTGTTGTAGTACATGCAGTGATTTTTGAATTATAATATGCTGACTTGGCTTGTTGTACTAAGGTATTTACTAAATTGTTAGCAGCACGCATTATCTGTTTGTGAATTTCTAGTCCACTTTTAAGCCATTGTCTCTCAGCCCTTCGTCTTGCACGCTTAGCATCCAGTACTTGTTCTCCAGCAGCTGGAAACCAGGGCGACGGTGGTCGGGTGGAGATTTTCCGTCGAAGAACAGGAGCATGGCGATCCATGACGTCTTGAAGAAGGCTGTTGAACAGCCCGGCAGATAGGGCAGGAGCCGACTGAAGAGCGGCCAGCACATCCGATCTAAAAGCCACAAAGTCGATGGATGCCAAGTCACGCTTCTCAATGTAGTGGGGAGGCTTAGAGGGAACAGGGAGGTTCAGCATGGCTAGAACAGGGTAGTGGTCCGAAGTCAGGGACAGGCTGGTCGAGACAGACTCAACCAGTTCTCCTTCAGGGTGAATGATCCAGTCGAGGATATGGCCAGACTTGTGGGTAGGGGAGGTGACAGCCTGGGATAGATTGAAGGATTCAAGAAGATCCATGAGACGCGACGGATATGTATTTGAGGGGGTATCCCAGTGGAAGTTAAAGTCTCCCACCAAAATGAAATTGCCTCTAACCATGTTCATATGTTCAAGTAGATCGGGGAACTCGTCGAGAAAGAGTGAGTCCTTGAGATGGTTCTTTTTGTTAGGAGGGGGACGGTACAAGCAGAAGACATGAAGTAGAAGCTGGGGTAGGGAGAGAGTAAGTTGGGCCAGTTCAAATGAAGTGTGAGGGAAGGAGAAGTTCGAGGTAGCACTAATGGAGGAAGTAATGGCATCAGACACAACAAAAGCGATGCCTCCACCACGGGTCTGCCGAGGGAAGCTGAGAGTCTTGAAGCCTGGAGGGGACAAGTCACAACACTTGGCCTCATCACCACTGGGCAGCAACCAAGTCTCTGTCAGACACAACACACTGACATCGTTGTCAATGACAAAATCGTTGATGGCGGTTCTCTTCACTGCTGTACCCACTGATCGGGCATTGAACACAGAGAGGGTCAGTTTCTTGTGGCACCTAACAGAGCAACCAGGCTTGAAAAGGGGCACAGTAATTAGGTTTGATGGAACAGCAGAGCGAGGTGGGGATCCATGAGAGATAGGGGGAGCACGACTGGCAACAGCAATCTTTCTATGCTTTCTTCTCCCCGCCCTGCATCCCCGAACATGAGGAAGATTCACACCGATGCGGAGCCTTCGTAATGTCAGGTTCAAGGTTGGATCAAGGGGTGCAGGTTGCACTGCTAGCAGTTCATTGCAGCTGTAGGATAGAAGGGGTGAATGAGCAGCCGACAAGGCAGGACGTTGACAGGTGGGAGGGTGAGGGTGTAAATACCGATGTGAGTGAGTTCGCTGGAATGTAGAAAGGGAAGGGCGAAACTGTCGGTGGATGGAAGAATGGGATGGTGAGGGCACGAAAAGCGCAGGAGGAGGGAGAGAGAAAGGAAGGGAATGACCCAGATAACGCACGTGTGAAGCATGGCAGGAATAAACTGGCGGGCGAGTGTAATCAAATATTGCAACTGTACCTGATAGTCTGGCCAAAAACAGGAACCATAGCAAACGCAGGTTCGGGGGAAGAGAGGCACAAAACACACACCAAAATAACGTCCATTCCATCACGAATACACTGATACAACTTTCAGAGCAAATAACGTAGTCAGTCACCAGTAATCCATATAAACAAACGAGAGAAAAATGCTCAGCCTGTTAGGCGAAGGAAGACAACTCTCACCCAATGAGCTCCAAGTACATCTCCCACCCAATGAGCCCATAGCACACCCAGCTCTGGGTAGGAGCCGGTTAGAGCTGAAAAATCCCACTATGATTTTTGAAGGTACTGATGGGGATTCGAACCCACAACCTTCCAGTCAGTAGTCCGTTGCGTTAACCACTACACCACAGCGACTGGTTGGCAGACACCTAAGTTGGTCTGTGTACTGATATCTGAACCATAGGAAAGTAAAGTTGTTATTTGATTTATGTATAACGTTTTGATATTGCACGACTGTGCTAAGAGCAAAGAAAGATGTCAGCTTTGATGCCATGCACCAGACACGGGTGTTGGTGACCCATGGTGTACACTGCTTGCCCCGTGTGGACCTGGTGGTGATGATGAAGGAGGGACGGATGGTGGAGGTGGGGTCCTATGACGATCTGTTGGCCCATAACGGTCCTCTGGCCCTGTACCTCAAGAACTGTCTGACCACACACACTGACCGCGGTGATGACCAGTCTGACGAAGAGGGTGAGTCAGGGGTTGAGTTTGTGACACAGTAAGACATTAAATAGGTAAGGTCAACAGGTAAGCTTGTGTCAGACAAAGACATTTCCAGGTGTTTGCCATGCCAGGATATCTAAAGGTTTAGTCTGTGACACAGTAAGACATTAAATAGGTAAGGTCAACAGGTAAGCCTGTGTCACACAAAGACATTTCCAGGTGTTTGCCATGCCACGATGTCTAAAGGTTTAGTCTGTGACACAGTAAGACATTAAATAGGTAAGGTCAACAGGTAAGCCTGTGTCACACAAAGACATTTACAGGTGTTTGCCATGCCACGATGTCTAAAGGTTTAGTCTGTGACACAGTAAGACATTAAATAGGTAAGGTCAACAGGTAAGCCTGTGTCACACAAAGACATTTCCAGGTGTTTGCCATGCCAGGATGTCTAAAGGTTTAGTCTGTGACACAGTAAGACATTAAATAGGTCAGTCTGTGTCAGCTAAGGAACATGTAGATTAAAACCATGTCATACAGAGATATGTATGAAATATAACCATGTCATACAGAGATATGTATGAAATATAAACCATGTCATACAGAGATATGTATGAAATATAAACATGTCATACAGAGATATGTATGGAATATAAACATGTCGTACAGAGATAATGTATGGAATATAAACATGTCGTACAGAGATATGTATGGAAATCAAAACATGTCGTACAGAGATACCCATAGGATTCAAGACTATTCCACACTAAGAGAGTGAGCGTTAAACACCTGTACATATAGAACGGTGTGTATGGGTTAAAAGTGTATGACACTGAGGTATGTAAGGGTTAAGCGTATATCATTTTAAAACATCACCGAGGCTAGAATATGTCACAGAAAGGGCTGAGGCAGTCACCTTAAGATATTTGTATCAGGTTTATCTCTTTGTTCATCATTATCATCATTATCATGTGCCCTGCCACATGGCGTTGGCGATCATGCCCCTCCATACGAATCTATCCCTTGTCGCTCCAAGTACATCTCCCACCCTCTCTGTCCTCAGCCACCCTGCAAGTCTGTCCAATATTTTCTCCCTGGGTCTACCTGGTGTTCTCTTTCACTCCAGCTTTCTTTATTAATGATCTTCTTTATGAATGATCTTCTTGTGTCTGCTTACATCAAGACTGTCTCCTTTGTTTTCTTTGCTGTCCATGGAACTCTCAACATTCTTCTTAGAAACCACATTTCAGTTGCCTCAATCTTGTTCTGACTTTGTGTGTTGACTGTCCACGTCTCTTTGTTATATTTAGATAATCAGCAATACATTCATTTAATACACATTGATGATAATATTTTGTTATTCACATAGCAGTGTCCACATTAAAAACATGCTGGTTGTTGTTTACATCCAGAGGCTGACACATATCCTGTATAACAGTGTTTTTTTTCTATTTCACACGTTCAGTGCAGGAGATCAAACACGAAATGCTGGAACGTCTCCAGTCAATTCCAGACGACGACATCAGCAGCACTGCAGCAGCAACCACCACCACCACAACAACTGCCATCATCACCAGCCCCACAACATCCCAACCTGCACCACACGATTCCACGGTCTCTCCCTCCTCCCAGACTTCATGCCAGCCAGCATGTCCAGTCCCTGAGAGTGAAGCATTGTGTGTGGACAGAGAGGGAGACAGACCATTGTGTGTGGACAGAGAGGGAGACAAACCATTGTGTGTGGACAGAGAGGGAGACAGAGGCACCAAGGAGGAAGAGGAGGACAGAGAAGAGCGAGAAAGATGCAGGAAGGAAAAGTTGGACAAGGACATGGCGGACAACAAACACATTCTGGTTGAGGAAGAGGAACTGCAAAATAAGAAAGTAGGTCTGGTGTTGTCATCACAGGGTTTACTATTGTTTAATGCTGTTTGCCATTGTTTAGTGCTGTTTGCCATTGTTTAATGCTGTTTGCCATTGTTTCTTGCTGTTTGCCATTGTTTCATGCTGTTTGCCATTGTTTCATGCTGTTTGTCATTGTTTAGTGCTGTTTGCCATTGTTTAGTGCTGTTTGCCATTGTTTAGTGCTGTTTGCCATTGTTTCGTGCTGTTTGTCATTGTTTCATGTTGTTTGTCATTGTTTAGTGCTGTTTGCCATTGTTTCGTGCTGTTTGTCATTGTTTCATGTTGTTTGTCATTGTTTCATGCTGTTTGCCATTGTTTCGTGCTGTTTGTCATTGTTTCGTGCTGTTTGCCATTGTTTCGTGCTGTTTGTCATTGATTCATGTTGTTTGTCATTGTTTCGTGTTGTTTGTCATTGTTTCGTGCTGTTTGTCATTGTTTCATTCTGTTTGTCATTGTTTCATGTTGTTTGTCATTGTTTCGTGTTGTTTATCATTGTTTCGTGCTGTTTGTCATTGTTTCGTGCTGTTTGTCATTGTTTCATGCTGTTTGCCATTGTTTCATACTCTTTGCCATTGTTTCATGCTGTTTGCCATTGTTTCGTGCTGTTTGTCATTGTTTCGTGCTGTTTGTCATTGTTTCGTGTTGTTTGTCATTGTTTCGTGTTGTTTGTCATTGTTTCGTGTTGTTTGTCATTGTTTCGTGTTGTTTGTCATTGTTTCGTGCTGTTTGCCATTGTTTCGTGCTGTTTGTCATTGCTTCGTGCTGTTTGTCATTGTTTCATGCTGTTTGCCATTGTTTCGTGCTGTTTGTCATTGTTTCATGCTGTTTGTCATTGTTTCGTGCTGTTTGTCATTGTTTCGTGCTGTTTGCCATTGTTTCGTGTTGTTTGCCATTGTTTCATGCTGTTTGCCATTGTTTCGTGCTGTTTGTCATTGTTTCATGCTGTTTGCCATTGTTTCGTGCTGTTTGTCATTGTTTCGTGCTGTTTGTCATTGTTTCGTGCTGTTTGTCATTGTTTCGTGCTGTTTGCCATTGTTTCGTGCTGTTTGTCATTGTTTCGTGTTGTTTATCATTGTTTCGTGCTGTTTGTCATTGTTTCGTGCTGTTTGCCATTGTTTCGTGCTGTTTGTCATTGTTTCGTGCTGTTTGTCATTGTTTCGTGCTGTTTGCCATTGTTTCGTGCTGTTTGCCATTGTTTCATGCTGTTTGCCATTGTTTCGTGCTGTTTGTCATTGTTTCGTGCTGTTTGCCATTGTTTCGTGCTGTTTGCCATTGTTTCGTGTTGTTTGCCATTGTTTCATGCTGTTTGCCATTGTTTCATGCTGTTTGTCATTGTTTCACGCTGTTTGCCATTGTTTCATGCTCTTTGCCATTGTTTCATGCTCTTTGCCATTGTTTCATGCTGTTTGTCATTGTTTCACGCTGTTTGCCATTGTTTCATGCTCTTTACCATTGTTTCATGCTGTTTCTGTCTTGTTAACGTGCTTCTGCTTTGGTCTTGCACTGTTGAAGACCCAGAGGTGGACATCGGTCAGTATCCTGTCGGTTATCATTCTTGTGTCATCATTAAAGCTGAGAGCAGTACATTTCTTGTTCATCTTCATTTCTCATCTGGCATGCATTCACTCTTTAACATGTAAATATATAAACGTTTATCACATGTTGCCATGTATAAAATCTTTTCGCTTTAGGCTGGAAAAGATCTGTTTGTGTGAACACACATCAACTGCACAAGTGAAATGATTATTTTTACTGTGTACTCAATCATTTGTTGTGTACCTGTTTACAGGTGAAATGATTATTTTTACTGTGTAATCAATCATTTGTTGTGTACCTGTTTACAGGTGAAATGGTTATTTTTTCAGTGCAGTCATTTTTTGTTGTGTGCCTATGTTTACAGGTGAAATGATTATTTTCACAGTGCATTCAATCCAGAGGCCTACATTGATTTAACCCTTTGACTCCATCACCCTGTCCACCAGCATCCTGCATTATCAACCATGCTGGCAAAGCAAAAACTTCACCCTAAGACTCCATCACCCTATCCACCAGCTTCAGAGGGTTAAGTTTTTTGCAGTTGGTAGATAGGGTTCAGGAGTCAAAGGGTTAATGAACAGTATCTTTGCTCATAAGCGAAGTGGACAGGTTTTATTGTTTTTTTCTCAGGTGAAGTGGACAGGTTTTATTGTTTTTTTCTCAGGTGAAGTGGACAGGTTTATTGTTCTTTTCTCAGGTGAAGTGGACAGGTTTTATTGTTCTTTTCTCAGGTGAAGTGGACAGGTTTTATTGTTCTCTTTTCTCAGGTGAAGTGGACAGGTTTTATTGTTCTTTTCTCAGGTGAAGTGGAGCGTGTACATGGAATTCATACGTGCTTTGGGTGTGGTCAGTTCCGTCGTTATCATCGTCCTCTTTGCGTTGTACCACGTGGCCCTTGTCATCGGTGACATCTTCCTGAGCCAGTGGACTGACGACCAGAGGCTGAACAACTTCACCCTGCTGCCTGTCAACAGCACGGAGAGAATGGACCTTAACCAACACTACCTGGCTCTCTATGGCGGCCTGGGGGTATTGCAAGGTCAGTGGTTTTTGACCCTTTGACTCCCGCACCCTGTTCATCGGCGTCCTGCATTGTTAACCATGCTCATCATCATCATCAGGTGCCCTGCCGCATGGCGTTGGCGATCATGGACTTCCATCTGTTTCTATCTCTTGTTGCCCCAAGCATCTCCTCCACCCTCCTCGTCTTCAGCCACTCCGCAAGTCCGTCTAGCATTTTCTCCCTGGGTCTACCTGGTGCTCTCTTTCCCTCCAGCTTTTCCGTTGTGACCAGGTGCTCCAAATCCCCCTTCCTCATAAAATGGCCTGTAAATGTTGCCTGTCTTTTCCTAATCTTCCTTATGAGTGATCTTCTTGTCTCTGCCTCCATCAAGACTGTCTCGTTTGTTTTCTTTGCTGTCCATGGAACTCTCAACATTCTTCTTAGAAACCACATCTCGGCTGCCTCAGTCTTGCTCTGGCTTTGCTTGCTGACTGTCCACACCTCACATCCGTACAACAGTATTGGTTCTAATATAACATTCAGGGACTCTCTTCCTGATGTTAATTGATAGGCATTTTTTTAGTAAGAATGCTTGTCATCTTCTTGAATGCTGTTTTGGCTTGACCGATTCTGCCGACTATTTCCGATGTGCATCTGCCGTCTGACGAAATGACCGTTTCCAGGTATTTGAAGTTATTAACCTGTGTCAAGGTTGTGCCATTTGCTGTTATTTTGCATGAGGGGATTTCATGTTATTTACTGATCACCATGACTTCAGTCTTCCTGCTGTTTAATTCCAATCCCTTACCTTTGCTTTCTACTTCTAATATATTCACAAGGTTTTGTAGGTCCCTTTCATTTTCTGCAATAAGCACGGTGTCATCTGCATATCGAATGTTGTTTATCATTTTCCCTCCAACCTTTAATCCAGGGTCTTCTTCTAGGTTTCTCTAGATGTTTTCGCTGTAAAGTGAAAATAGATCTGGTGACAAAACACAACCCTGTCTGACTCCTCTTTTGATGTTTTGGAAAGAGCTTATATTGTTTTCTATTCTCATTGCAGCTGTTTGTTTCCAGTACATATTCCTGATTATTCGTAGATCTTTTCCATCAACATTGAGTCTCTCCAGTTGGTTGATCAATTCTTCATGTCGTACCCGATCGAAAGCCTTGGCATAATCAACAAAGCATAAATACAAATCCTTATTCATCTCGATTGACCTCTCTATGATAGTTCTTATGATGTATATGCCATTAATAGTTCCTTTCCCTTCCACAAATCCACACTGTTTATCTGCTATTTCTCTTTTGATTCTATTCCTTGTCCTCATCATGATTATTCTTAACAGGATTTTTGTTACATGACTCATCAAACTGATTGCGCGATGGAGTTCGCATTCTATAGCCCCTGTCTTCTTTGGAAGTGCAACGAAAATTGATTTTGACATATCTTTGGGGATTTTTCCAGTGTCGTAAATTTCATTTAGGAGGACTGTTATTTTTTCTATGCCAAATTCCTCCAGGGCTTCAATCATCTCTGTAGTAATGTTGTCTGGTCCTGGGGTTTTCCTGGTTTCATCTTTTTCAGTGCCGCTCTAACTTCATCTTTCATTATGGGTGGTCCTTCAAAGTTCTTTTTTATAATGTGTTCTTCGTTTCTGTCATCCTCAAAAAGGTCTTTAATGTACTCTCCCCATCTGTCTAATATTTTGTCTTTTTCCATGATAAGCGTGCCATCTTTCGATTTTAAGCAACCAGTGGATGTGCATGTATTTTTCCTGTGGACAATTTCTTCAAATCGTCTGTACATACCCTGAGAATCTGTTTTGTGTTGGTCTTCTATTTCCTTACATTTTGTTTTCAGCCAAGCTTCCTTAGCTTCATTGCACCTTTTCCTGATTTCTTTGTTTATCTTCCTGTATATCTCCTCGTTTCTCGTTGCCTTCCTCCTTTCCTCCATCAAGCACAAACTTTCTTTACTCATCCAGCTCTTTTTTGCTTTTCTATCTGCCTTAGGGATTTCTTCACAAGCTTCATTTATCGAATTTCTCAACTTTGTCCATTGTTCCTCACTGTCACCAACGTCTTCCAGAGCACTGAATTTGTTTTGAACATGTACATTAAATTTTTTACGTATCGCTTCATCTGTCTTTAAGAGTCCAAGGTTTAATTTGATGTTGCTTTTGGCCTGTTTCCTTTTCCTTCATTTCAGCCTGAATCTTCCCACATTAAAAATGAGAAAAGAGAAAATTATCTCCTTTTCTGCGTTCTCTCAGTGCCACAAGCATCACGCTGCTCATTCTGGGTCCTCAGCACAACACAACACCCATAGTTCAATCCATGGAGTCACAGGAGCTATCAGTGTTTTGGTCGCCGTACACCCACTCAAAGAGGAGACCCTGCTTTGCTCTGTGGTGTGTGTTTTGTGTGTGTGTGTGTGTGTGTGTGTGTGTGTGTATGTGTGTGTGTGTGTGTTGTGTGTGTGTGTGTGTGTGTGTGTGTGTGTGTGTTGTGTGTGTGTGTGTGTGTAGTGTGTGGTGTGTGTGTGTGTAAGTGTGTGTGTGTGTCTGATTATGTGTGTGTGTGTGTTTGTTTGAATGCCTACGACAACATTCTATACTCTGTTAGATGTGCAGTACGTTCATCGTTTTAGTCCAGTTTGTTTGTCTGCTGTGTGTGTTGTAGCCCTGTTCATGGTGACCTTCTCAGTGCTACACAATCGTCGTATACTGGCGGCATCCAGGAGTCTGCACCAGCGGATGCTGACCAGCGTCCTGCGCGCCCCCATGATGTTTTATGAGACAACGCCACAGGGCCGCATCGTCAGCCGCTTCTCCAAGAACATGGACACGGTGGAAAGTGAGATTGTTTACAGTTCTTCTGGCACCATCGAGTCCACGTTGCTCGTGCTGAGCTCTGTGGTGGTCATCAGTTACAGCATGCCATGGTTCCTGGTGGCCGTAGTGCCGCTGTTTCTGATGTATGTCTTTGTCCAGGTGAGTTGTCTGCATCCCCGGGGTCTCTTTCAGTAGTGTTTTTATTTATTCATATTGTTCATATTCTCGTTCATTTCTTTTTGTCACATGGGTTTTACCATGTGAAACCCCTTGACAGCATGTCGCCACAGTGCATCGCCACCCGTTTTTGTTTTTTTACCAGGACTTCAGAAATGCAAGAAAGCTAATGGTCTTCCAGGCGATGGACCTGGGAAATAGGTAATAGCCTTCAAGGTGATGGACCTGGGAAATAGGTAATGGTCTTCAAGGTGATGGACCTGGGAAATAGGTAATGGCCTTCAAGGTGATGGACCTGGGAAATAGGTAATGGCCTTCAAGGTGATGGACCTGGGAAATAGGTAATGGCCTTCAAGGTGATGGACCTGGGAAATAGGTAATGGTCTTCAAGGTGATGGACCTGGGAAATAGGTAATGGTCTTCAAGGCGATGGACCTGGGAAATAGGTAGTCTTCAAGGTGATGGACCTGGGAAATAGGTAATGGCCTTCAAGGTGATGGACCTGGAAATAGGTAGTCTTCAAGGCGATGGACCTGGAAATAGGTAATGGCCTTCCAGTGATGGACCTGGGAAATAGGTAATGGTCTTCCAGTGATGGACCTGGGAAATAGGTAATGGCCTTCAAGGTGATGGACCTGGGAAATAGGTAATGGTCTTCAAGGTGATGGACCTGGGAAATAGGTAATGGCCTTCAAGGTGATGGACCTGGGAAATAGGTAGTCTTCAAGGTGATGGACCTGGGAAATAGGTAATGGTCTTCAAGGTGATGGACCTGGGAAATAGGTAATAGCCTTCAAGGTGATGGACCTGGGAAATAGGTAATGGCCTTCAAGGTGATGGACCTGGGAAATAGGTAGTCTTCAAGGCGATGGACCTGGGAAA
>JAPXFY010000020.1:73052598-73065098 GCA_030674185.1 Monoplex corrugatus
CACTCCCTGTCTAGATATGTAGATTCATACAAATCTTCTTACACAAGCTAGAGCTCCTCGCGCACTCCCTGTCTAGATATGTAGATTCATACAAATCTTACACAAGCTAGAGCTCCTCGAGCACTCCCTGTCTAGATATGTAGATTCATACAAATCTTACACAAGCTACAGCTCCTCGAGCACTCCCTGTCTAGATATGTAGATTCATTCAAATCTTACACAAGCTAGAGCTCCTCGAGCACTCCCTGTCTAGATATGTAGATTCATACAAATCTTACACAAGCTAGAGCTCCTCGAGCACTCCCTGTCTAGATATGTAGATTCATACAAATCTTACACAAGCTACAGCTCCTCGAGCACTCCCTGTCTAGATATGTAGATTCATACAAATCTTACACAAGCTACAGCTCCTCGAGCACTCCCTGTCTAGATATGTAGATTCATACAAATCTTACACAAGCTACAGCTCCTCGAGCACTCCCTGTCTAGATATGTAGATTCATACAAATCTTACACAAGCTACAGCTCCTTGAGCACTCCCTGTCTAGATATGTAGATTCATACAAATCTTACACAAGCTACAGCTCCTTGAGCACTCCCTGTCTAGATATGTAGATTCATACAAATCTTACACAAGCTAGAGCTCCTCGAGCACTCCCTGTCTAGATATGTAGATTCATACAAATCTTCTTACACAAGCTAGAGCTCCTCGAGCACTCCCTGTCTAAGCATGTAAATTCATACATATCTTCTTACGTAGCAGAATTGTAGCTTGTATGGCCGTTCTTGATCCTGCCCTCAAGGCAGTCATACTTCGTGTGTGGGGAGCTAAGAAGAGAAGCTGGAAGAAAAACACTAGAGGTGAATCATAAGGAAGATACAAAATGTAAAACAGTCTTGTGAGGAAAATAAAGTGTGACAGGAAAGAGGAATCTTGGAATACCGAAAAGCAAAGTTGGTAGCTCTTGTGGTTCCATAACAGGAGAAGACCTTTATTTCTGTGTCCACAGTGTCCCCCTGTGAGATCCCAGTGTACGTCTTTTCCTGGGGGCTCCATGCACAGCTGATCTTAGCTGGTAAGTTTGCTTTGGTCCTAAGCAAACTTAGAAAAGACCAGCTTTAAGTGTGCACATCCACAAGGCAAGTCAGTTTTACTGATAAACACACAGACGATGATGGAACCTGTTGTATAAGACAGTTTTACTGATAAACACACATACAGACTGATGATGGAACCTGTTGTATAAGACAGTTTTACTGATAAACACACAGACTGATGATGGAACCTGTTGTATAAGACAGTTTTACTGATAAACACACTTACACACTGATGATGGAACCTGTTGTATAAGACAGTTTTACTGATAAACACACTTACACACTGATGATGGAACCTGTTGTATAAGACAGTTTTACTGATAAACACACTTACAGACTGATGATGGAACCTGTTGTATAAGACAGTTTTACTGATAAACACACTTACACTCTGATGATGGAACCTGTTGTATAAGACAGTTTTACTGATAAACACACAGACTGATGATGGAACCTGTTGTATAAGACAGTTTTACTGATAAACACACTTACAGACTGATGATGGAACCTGCTGTATAAGACAGTTTTAAAGTAAACACACAGACTGATGATGGAACCTGTTGTATAAGACAGTTTTACTGATAAACACACTTACACACTGATGATGGAACCTGTTGTATAAGACAGTTTTACTGATAAACACACTTACTGACTGATGATGGAACCTGTTGTATAAGACAGTTTTACTGATAAACACACTTACAGACTGATGATGGAACCTGTTGTATAAGACAGTTTTACTGATAAACACACTTACAGACTGATGATGGAACCTGTTGTATAAGACAGTTTTACTGATAAACACACTTACTGACTGATGATGGAACCTGTTGTATAAGACAGTTTTATTGATAAACACACTTACACACTGATGATGGAACCTGTTGTATAAGACAGTTTTACTGATAAACACACTTACAGACTGACGATGGAACCTGTTGTATAAGACAGTTTTACTGATAAACACACAGACTGATGATGGAACCTGTTGTATAAGACAGTTTTACTGATAAACACACTTACTGACTGATGATGGAACCTGTTGTATAAGACAGTTTTACTGATAAACACACTTACAGACTGATGATGGAACCTGTTGTATAAGACAGTTTTACTGATAAACACACTTACACACTGATGATGGAACCTGTTGTATAAGACAGTTTTACTGATAAACACACTTACACACTGATGATGGAACCTGTTGTATAAGACAGTTTTACTGATAAACACACTTACACACTGATGATGGAACCTGTTGTATAAGACAGTTTTACTGATAAACACACATACAGACTGATGATGGAACCTGTTGTATAAGACAGTTTTACTGATAAACACACACACTGATGATGGAACCTGTTGTATAAGACAGTTTTACTGATAAACACACTTACACACTGATGATGGAACCTGTTGTATAAGACAGTTTTACTGATAAACACACTTACAGACTGATGATGGAACCTGTTGTATAAGACAGTTTTACTGATAAACACACACACTGATGATGGAACCTGTTGTATAAGACAGTTTTACTGATAAACACACACACTGATGATGGAACCTGTTGTATAAGACAGTTTTACTGATAAACACACTTACACACTGATGATGGAACCTGTTGTATAAGACAGTTTTACTGATAAACACACTTACACACTGATGATGGAACCTGTTGTATAAGACAGTTTTACTGATAAACACACAGACTGATGATGGAACCTGTTGTATAAGACAGTTTTACTGATAAACACACTTACAGACTGATGATGGAACCTGTTGTATAAGACAGTTTTACTGATAAACACACTTACACACTGATGATGGAACCTGTTGTATAAGACAGTTTTACTGATAAACACACTTACACACTGATGATGGAACCTGTTGTATAAGACAGTTTTACTGATAAACACACTTACAGACTGATGATGGAACCTGTTGTATAAGACAGTTTTACTGATAAACACACTTACACACTGATGATGGAACCTGTTGTATAAGACAGTTTTACTGATAAACACACTTTCAGACTGATGATGGAACCTGTTGTATAAGACAGTTTTACTGATAAACACACTTACACACTGATGATGGAACCTGTTGTATAAGACAGTTTTACTGATAAACACACTTACACACTGATGATGGAACCTGTTGTATAAGACAGTTTTACTGATAAACACACTTACACACTGATGATGGAACCTGTTGTATAAGACAGTTTTACTGATAAACACACTTACACACTGATGATGGAACCTGTTGTATAAGACAGTTTTACTGATAAACACACTTACACACTGATGATGGAACCTGTTGTATAAGACAGTTTTACTGATAAACACACAGACTGATGATGGAACCTGTTGTATAAGACAGTTTTACTGATAAACACACTTACAGACTGATGATGGAACCTGTTGTATAAGACAGTTTTACTGATAAACACACAGACTGATGATGGAACCTGTTGTATAAGACAGTTTTACTGATAAACACACTTACAGACTGATGATGGAACCTGTTGTATAAGACAGTTTTACTGATAAACACACTTACACACTGATGATGGAACCTGTTGTATAAGACAGTTTTACTGATAAACACACTTACACACTGATGATGGAACCTGTTGTATAAGACAGTTTTACTGATAAACACACAGACTGATGATGGAACCTGTTGTATAAGACAGTTTTACTGATAAACACACTTACAGACTGATGATGGAACCGGTTGTATAAGACAGTTTTACTGATAAACACACAGACTGATGATGGAACCTGTTGTATAAGACAGTTTTACTGATAAACACACTTACAGACTGATGATGGAACCTGTTGTATAAGACAGTTTTACTGATAAACACACTTACACACTGATGATGGAACCTGTTGTATAAGACAGTTTTACTGATAAACACACAGACTGATGATGGAACCTGTTGTATAAGACAGTTTTACTGATAAACACACTTACAGACTGATGATGGAACCTGTTGTATAAGACAGTTTTACTGATAAACACACAGACTGATGATGGAACCTGTTGTATAAGACAGTTTTACTGATAAACACACTTACACACTGATGATGGAACCTGTTGTATAAGACAGTTTTACTGATAAACACACAGACTGATGATGGAACCTGTTGTATAAGACAGTTTTATTGATAAACACACTTACACACTGATGATAGAACCTGCTGTAAAGACAGAATGAGAACTGGAATGGCAAAGCAAAAAATGGTCCAACTCAACAACATCTGGAAAGACAGAGGCATGCCAAATGGCCTGAAAATTAAACTTTTAAAATGTTTGCTTCAACCAATCATGATTTGTGGCTGCGAAGCCTGGACTCTTGGAAAAGCTGATTGCAGAAGAATTGAGGCAGCAGAGATGTGGTTTTGTCGGAGACTACCACATGTCAAATGGACAGATAGAGGAAGTAATGAAAATGTCCTGGAAGAACTTGATACCACCTGAAAACTACTAGCAGACATCAACAAGAGAAGACTAAAATACATTGGCCATGTGTCACGCAGCAAGAACAAGGATCTCATGGCAACTATCTTTCAAGGAAAAACAGTAATAATAATAATAACAATAATTACAATATTTATATAGTAAAACAGTGGTAAAAAGGAAGACAGGCAGACCTCCAGTCTCATACATGGAGAACATAACCAACATCAGTGGCTTAAATATTCAAGAAGTTGTCTGCAGAAGTCAAGACAGAGCCATTTGGAGGCGAGTGGCTGTGTCAAGGAGTGACAACACTGAACCCGGTGACACCGACAGGTGAAGTGAAACACACTCATGTTGCCTTCAGATCTGCTGTACAGTCCTGTCCAGGGAGGTGAAGACAGCACACAGAAGAACAGAGCACGGCTGTACAGTGGATGTTATGGCAGCCTATGTGTGCTTATCGGTAAACATTGTCTTACATGTACAGCGGATGTTATGGCAGCCTATGTGTGCTTATCGGTAAACATTGTCTTACATGTACAGTGGATGTTATGGCAGTCTATGTGTGCTTATCGGTAAACATTGTCTTACATGTACAGTGGATGTTATGGCAGTCTATGTGTGCTTATCTGTAAAACATTGTCTTACATGTACAGTGGATGTTAATGTTATGGCACCCTATGTGTGCTTGTAGTCAGGTCAGACAAATAGGTCTGCTACTGGCAAGCTGTAGCCCAGTACTACCTGTCACAGCAGGAGACTTGGAGAGGGGATTGGCGCCACCAAGGATTAACCTAAGCCCACAGAAAAGATATGAGAGACACTATAGCCAACAACATACCGGATCGGTCGGGGCCCGGGTTACAAACGACCGCGCTTACCACTGACAAGCACCAGGGTGGAAGTGAAAAGTCAGCTACTGGGGCAAAGACATCATTCAAACTGCCAACGGAAAAAGCTACCATTGGAACCTGGAATGTCCGTACACTCCATCAGTGCGGCAAAGTAAAAGAACTAGAACACGAGCTGAGACGCTACCAATGGGACATTGTGGGTATATCGGAAGTAAGATGGACAGGCTTCGGAGAAGCAATCACAGAGGAAGGACACAAGATGTGGTACAGTGGCGAAGAGTCACTACATGAAAATGGCGTAGCTTTCATCGTACGAAAAGAAGTCATTGGATGCATCATGAGCTGCACGCCTGTCAACAGCAGAATCATCAGCATTCGGGTGTCAGCCAAACCAAAGAACATCACCATCATACAAGTGTATGCTCCAACTACCAGCCACGAAGACCAGGTGGTTGAAGAATTCTATGAGAAAATAGAAGACACCATCGGAAAAGCCCCCAGGAAAGACATCATCATAGTTCAGGGGGACTTCAACGCCAAAGTTGGCCCAGATGCCTACAAAAACTGGGCTGGAACAGTGGGTCAATTTGGCACAGGGGAAACTAATGACAGGGGACTTCGCCTTCTGGAGTTTGCCTGCACCCAACGGCTCACCATTGCCAACACCCTCTACCCCCACAAACTGTCAAGAAGAACAACCTGGCATGCGCCGAACGGAAAGACTCACAACCAGATCGACTTTGTCCTCACACCGCGGCGCTTCAAATCAAGCATTAATAAAGCAAAGACGAGGACATACCCTGGAGCTGATATAGGCAGCGACCACGACCTCGTGCTGCTCACAATGAAGATCAAATTGAAAAAGAAGTACCAAGCTGCGCAGCCACGCATCAAGTTTGACCTGGAAAAGCTAAAAGATCCAGAGATAGAAGAGGCATTCCAGGCACAGCTCGGGGGGCGGTTCGCGGCACTCAACTTCCTGGACAGCGACATCAACGACCTCACAAACAATTTTGGTGAGGCAGTCCGCGAAACAGCAGAGGAGGTACTGGGGCGACAGAGGAAGAAACACCAAGCATGGATCTCAAATGACATCCTTGACCTCTGCGACAACAGAAGATCACTGAAGAAGACGAAAAACTCCAGCCCTGAAGAAGCCGCACAGTATCGTAAAACCAACAACCTTGTAAAGAAGAAAATGATTGAAGCCAAAGAACAATGGATCAACAACCAGTGTGAGAACATCGAGAAAGGCATGAAAAAAGGAAACAGCAAACATGCCTTCACCACACTGAAAAACCTTACCAAGACGCAGCAAAACAGATCGTCAGTCATCGAGGATACCTCAGGCGAGCTGCTGACAGAAAGCTCCGCTGTTCTGAACAGATGGACGCAGTACTGCCAAGAACTATACAACTACCCAATACAGCCAGATGACAGTTTGTTTCAGGGGGACTCAACACCATTGAGGGAATCCTCACCGCTACCAGTGATGAGAGAAGAAGTGGAAGAAGCCATCCGCAGCCTACCAAACAGGGAAATCACCTGGAGCAGACAATATCCCAGCAGAGCTGCTCAAACATGGAGGGAATGATTTGGTCACTCGTGTAACATCGATTTGTCAGAAGATCTGGGAGACAAAACAGTGGCCCACAGAATGGACTCAATCACTCATCATCCCCCTGCCCAAAAAGGGAAATATGCGCCAATGCCAGAACTACAGAACAATAAGTCTCATTAGCCACACCAGCAAGATCATGCTCAGAGTCATATTGAATCGACTGAAGAAAGAAGCGGAAGAACACCTTGCGAAGAACAAGCTGGATTTAGGGCGGGCAGAAGCACAGTAGAACAGATCTTCACCTGCCGGATAATGATGGAGAAACATCTGCAGCATCAGAGAGACCTGTTCCACAACTTCATAGACTTTAAAAAAGCATTCGACAGGGTGTGGCATAAGGGTTTGTGGCAGGTGCTAAGAAAGTTTGGCATAGAGGAAGGTCTCGTCCAAACCATCCAGGCGCTGTATAACACTGCCAGCAGCGCAGTTCTCCTCAACAACCAGATAGGGGACTACTTCAAGACCACAGTTGGAGTCCGTCAAGGCTGCCTACTCTCTCCCGTGCTGTTCAATCTCTTCCTGGAGAACATCATGCGTGAAGCCCTCCATGACTTCCACTCCACTGTCTCCATCGGAGAAAGAACCATCAACAACCAGAGGTTCGCAGATGACATCGACCTGATGGGAGGCAGCAACGAAGAACTACAAGACCTGACCATGAGACTGGAAGAAAGTGCAGGTGCACACGGAATGGAAGTGAGCACAGAAAAAAGCAAAGTCCTGGTCAACAGCACAACCAACACCCATGCTGAAATCTACATGAACGGGCAACAGCTTGAAGAAGTGGACGCTTTCAAATACCTTGGCGCCACTCTCACCAAAGACGGTCGCTCTACAACAGAAATCAAGACCAGACTAGCGATCGCAACAGCAGCAATGGTAAAGCTAAACAAGATCTGGAAGAGCAGAGAGATCGGCTTTCCATCGAAGATGAAGCTGTACAAGTCCCTGGTGCTCCCCATCCTGCTGTATGGATGCGAGAGCTGGACCATGACAGCAGAGACCACCAAGAGAATCCAGACGTTTGAAACTAAATGCTTCAGGCGCTTGCTCGGGATCTCTTGGCAAGATCGGAAGACAAACGACTTTGTGTGGCGCCAAATAACAACACTCGCAGGCCCACAAGAACCCCTCCTGGCAACAGTCAAGAACAGGAAGCTGTCGTGGTTCGGGCATGTCACACGCCACAACTCACTGCCCAAAACGGTCCTCCAGGGTACACTGGGAGGCGGCAGACGAAGGGGACGACAAGCCAAATGCTGGATGGACAACATCAAAGAATGGACCAGGTTGGATGGCCCCACGCTGGTGCGACAGGCGGAGGACAGGACCGGTTGGCGACGGCTGGCTTCAAGAGTGTCTCTCATCTCTCCTCTACGCCCATCACGGGCAGGAGAATGATGATGATGATGATGATGATGATGTGTGCTTATCTGTAAACACTGTCTTACATGTACAGTGGATGTTATGGCAGCCTATGTGTGCTTATCGGTAAACATTGTCTTACATGTACAGCGGATGTTATGGCAACCTATGTGTGCTTATCGGTAAACATTGTCTTACATGTACAGCGGATGTTATGGCAGCCTGTGTGTGATAATCGGTAAACATTGTCTTACATGTACAGTGGATGTTATGGCAGCCTATGTGTGCTTATCGGTAAACACTGTCTTACATGTACAGCGGATGTTATGGCAGCCTATGTGTGCTTATCCGTAAACATTGTCTTACATGTACAGCGGATGTTATGGCAGCCTATGTGTGCTTATTGGTAAACATTGTCTTACATGTACAGCGGATATTATGGCAGCCTATGTGTGCTTACATGTACAGTGGATGTTATGGCAGCCTATGTGTGCTTATCGGTAAACACTGTCTTACATGTACAGTGGATGTTATGGCAGCCTATGTGTGCTTATCGGTAAACACTGTCTTACATGTACAGCGGATGTTATGACAGCCTGTGTGTGCTTATCGGTAAATATTGTTTTACATGTAAAGGGGGGAAATCTTGACAGAACCAAACACAAAAAAACATTAATGAAGAAGATCAGGAAAAGACAACATTTATAGGACATTTTATGAGGCAAGAGGAAATTTGAGCACCTAGTCACAACAGGAAAACTAGAGAGAAAAAGAGCACCAGGCAGACCTACGGAGAAAATATTAGTTTTGCATATTATGTGTTGTGTCTGTCTGTTTGTTAATGTATTAGGGATATGTGTTGTGTCTGTCTGTTTCTTAATATATTAGGGATATGTGTGATGCCTGTTAATGTATTAGGGATATATGTGGTCTCTGTCTGTTAATGTATTAGGGATATGTGTGGTGTCTGTTTCTTAATGTATTAGGGATATGTGTGGTGTCTGTCTGTTTCTTAATGTATTATGGATATGTGTGGTGTCTGTCTGTTAATGTATTAGGGATATATGTGGTGTCTGTCTGTTAATGTATTAGGGATATGTGTGGTGTGTGTTTCTTAATGTATTAGGGATATGTGTGGTGTCTGTCTGTTTGTTAATGTATTAGGGATATATGTGGTGTCTGTCTGTTTGTTAATGTATTAGGGATATGTGTTGTGTCTGTCTGTTTGTTAATGTATTAGGGATATATGTTGTGTCTGTCTGTTTGTTAATGTATTAGGGATATGTATTGTGTCTGTCTGTTTGTTAATGTATTTGGGATATGTGTTGTGTCTGTCTGTTTGTTAATGTATTAGGGATATGTGTTGTGTCTGTCTGTTTGTTAATGTATTAGGGATATATGTGGTGTCTGTCTGTTTGTTAATGTATTAGGGATATGTATTGTGTCTGTCTGTTTGTTAATGTATTAGGGATATGTGTTGTGTCTGTCTGTTTGTTAATGTATTAGGGATATATGTGTTGTGTCTGTCTGTTTGTTAATGTATTAGGGATATATGTGGTGTCTGTCTGTCTGTTAATGTATTAGGGATATGTGTTGTGTCTGTCTGTTTGTTAATGTATTAGGGATATGTGTGGTGTTGTTTGTTTGTTAATGTTTGTCTGTTTGTTAATGTATTAGGGATATGTGTGGTGTCTGTCTGTTAATGTATTAGGGATATGTGTGGTGTCTGTCTGTCTGTTAATGTATTAGGATATATGTATTGTGTCTGTCTGTTTGTTAATGTATTAGGGATATGTGTGGTGTCTGTCTGTTAATGCATTAGGGATATGTGTGGTGTCTGTCTGTTTGTTAATGTATTAGGGATATGTGTTTTGTCTGTTTTTTTATGTATTAGGGATATGTGTGGTTTCTGTTTCTTAATGTATTAGGGATATGTGTGGTGTCTGTTAATGTATTAGGGATATGTGTTTTGTCTGTTAATGTATTAGGGATATGTGTGGTTTCTGTTTGTCAATGTATTAGGGATATGTGTTTTGTCTGTTTGTTGATGTATTAGGGATATGTGTGGTTTCTGTTTGTCAATGTATTAGGGATATGTGTGGTGTCTGTCTGTTAATGTATTAGGGATATGTGTGCTGTCTGTCTGTTAATGTATTAGGGATATGTGTTGTGTCTGTCTGTTAATGCATTAGGGATATGTGTGGTGTCTGTCTGTCTGTTAATGTATTAGGGATATGTGTTGTGTCTGTCTGTTAATGTATTAGGGATATGTGTGGTGTCTGTCTGTCAATGTATTAGGGATACGTGTGGTGTCTGTCTGTTAATGTATTAGGGATATGTGTGGTGTCTGTCTGTCTGTTAATGTATTAGGGATATGTGTGGTCTCTGTCTGTCTGTCAATGTATTAGGGATATGTGTGGTCTCTGTCTGTCTGTCAATGTATAATTCTCTCTGTAAACAGACGCCATGGACTATAGCATCAAACCAGCCCCATCAGTCTGTTAATGTATAATTCTCTCTGTAAACAGACACCATGGACTATAGCATTAAACCAGCCCCATCAGTCTGTTAATGTTATAATTCTCTCTGTAAACAGGCGCCATGGACTATAGCATCAAACCAGCCCCATCAGTCTGTTAATGTATAATTCTCTCTGTAAACAGGCACCATGGACTATAGCATTAAACAGCCCCATCAGTCTGTCAATGTGTGTAACTCTCTGTAAACAGACACCATGGACTATAGCATTAAACAGCCCCATCAGTCTGTTAATGTGTGTAACTCTCTGTAAACAGGCACCATGGACTATAGCATTAAACAGCCCCATCAGTCTGTTAATGTGTGTAACTCTGTAAACAGGCACCATGGACTATAGCATTAAACAGCCCCATCAGTCTGTTAATGTGTGTAACTCTCTGTAAACAGACACCATGGACTATAGCATCAAACAGCCCCATCAGTCTGTTAATGTGTGTAACTCTGTAAACAGACACCATGGACTATAGCATCAAACAGCCCCATCAGTCTGTTAATGTGTGTAACTCTGTAAACAGACACCATGGACTATAGCATCAAACAGCCCCATCAGTCTGTTAATGTGTGTAACTCTCTGTAAACAGACACCATGGACTATAGCATCAAACAGCCCCATCAGTCTGTTAATGTGTGTAACTCTCTGTAAACAGACACCATGGACTATAGCATTAAACAGCCCCATCAGTCTGTTAATGTGTGTAACTCTGTAAACAGACACCATGGACTATAGCATCAAACAGCCCCATCAGTCTGTTAATGTGTGTAACTCTCTGTAAACAGACACCATGGACTATAGCATTAAACAGCCCCATCAGTCTGTTAATGTATGTAACTCTCTGTAAACAGACACCATGGACTATAGCATCAAACAGCCCCATCAGTCTGTTAATGTGTGTATCTCTGTAAACAGGCACCATGGACTATAGCATTAAACAGCCCCATCAGTCTGTTAATGTGTGTAACTCTGTAAACAGGCACCATGGACTATAGCATTAAACAGCCCCATCAGTCTGTTAATGTATAATTCTCTCTGTAAACAGGCGCCATGGACTATAGCATCAAACCAGCCCCATCAGTCTGTCAATGTGTGTAACTCTCTGTAAACAGACACCATGGACTATAGCATTAAACAGCCCCATCAGTCTGTTAATGTGTGTAACTCTCTGTAAACAGACACCATGGACTATAGCATTAAACAGCCCCATCAGTCTGTTAATGTGTGTAACTCTCTGTAAACAGACACCATGGACTATAGCATTAAACAGCCCCATCAGTCTGTTAATGTGTGTAACTCTCTGTAAACAGGCACCATGGACTATAGCATTAAACCAGCCCCATCAGTCTGTTAATGTGTGTATCTCTGTAAACAGGCACCATGGACTATAGCATTAAACAGCCCCATCAGTCTGTCAATGTGTGTAACTCTGTAAACAGGCACCATGGACTATAGCATTAAACAGCCCCATCAGTCTGTTAATGTGTGTATCTCTGTAAACAGGCACCATGGACTATAGCATTAAACCAGCCCCATCAGTCTGTTAATGTGTGTATCT
>JAPXFY010000020.1:73070098-73080098 GCA_030674185.1 Monoplex corrugatus
CTGCTACTGCTGCTATTGCTGCTGCTACTGCTGCTGCTACTGCTACTATTGCTGCTGCTACTGCTGCTGCTACTGCTGCTATTGCTGCTGCTGCTACTGCTGCTGCTACTGCTGCTACTGCTGCTATTGCTACTGCTGCTGCTGCTACTGCTGCTGCTGCTATTGCTGCTACTACTACTGCTACTGCTGCTGCTGCTGCTATTGCTGCTACTGCTACTGCTGCTGCTACTGTTGCTATTGCTGCTGCTGCTACTACTACTGCTGCTATTGCTGCTACTGCTACTGCTGCTGCTACTGCTGCTACTGCTACTGCTGCCATTGTTGCTGCTGCTACTGCTGCTGCTACTGCTGCTACTACTACTACTACTACTACTACTACTGATGATGATGAAAATGACGACGACGACGGTGATGATGATGATGACGACGACGACGACGACGACGATGATGATGATGATGGTGATGATTATGATGATGATGATGATGATGATGACTGTTTTGATAACTCTATCCACAGGATCCAGTCATATTTGCGGGAAGTATCCGCAGCAACCTTGACCCTTTCTCAGAGTTCAGCGATGGCGACGTGTGGTCAGCATTACAACACGCACATCTCAAGTCTTTCGTGTCCACGTTGTCTGCTGGTCTTCACTATGAGTGTGGGGAGCGTGGGGACAACTTGAGGTCAGTCATCACCTGGTCAATTCCTGCTTCTTCTGTGGTCTGGCTCAGTGTTTTTGTTGGCTTGAGCTTACTTAGTCAAACTCCCTTTTTGTGTGAAAAGGAGAATATTTGATATTGACAGGAGAGAGTGTCTGTCTATGTGTGTTTCTGTATATTCCTCGATGCTCGTCAAGTTTTAATTCCCGTGAACGTTTTTCAAGTCACAGTTGCTGATATTCTACACCACCTGTATCTTCATGATCACATACTTCTACAACAAAAATTGTTAAAATTTCAAGGAACTGCCTTTGTACATAAGCTTAATGGCATATTGTTTTCTATATTTATATGTAATTTTCTTGTTCAATGTGTTTCTATTGATGGGCAATGATTGGCCTCGGTGGTGAAGAGAACATCCCACTGCGCCATACGACAAAAGTGTGGACTTCCGTTCCTGAAAAGGGAGCCCAGCCAAATTCATACGTGAAGAACAATTATCACGTGTATAGCGACATGAAGTTTTTCATTTTAATGTGAGAAGACGAGACAACGAATCACAAAGTGACGTTGTTTTGATAGTTCATCACACCCTTTGAATTGATTTAAAGTCTCGGAACTTTTGATGTAAACAGGAACCAGAAGAACAAGAAAACCAATATAAGCGCGTATCCAACAAGACAAAACAAAACAAGCGCAAATTTTCGGCCAACTAGCCTTTGTCAAGCGCGAACGCACGGTCACAAACAGATCACAAACACCAAACAATGGATAATAAAAACGGGACTAAAAACTTCCCTGCCGCCTCGTCCAGTGGGTAAGAAGGGGAGATTTTTAGTCCCGTTTTTATTATCCATTGTTTGGTGTTTGTGATCTGTTTGTGACCGTGCGTTCGCGCTTGACAAAGGCTGGTTGGCCGAAAATTTGCGTTTGTTTTGTTTTGTTTTGTTTTGTTGGATACGCGCTTATATTGGTTTTCTTGTTCTTCTGGTTTCTGTTTGCTTGGGCGCGGGCAGTCACACTTGTTTTGGATTTTGATGTAAAGTTTACAGTCCGGTTTGTTTTCTTTGATGAGACAGGAGATGATCTCACTGAGACAGATTGAGGCTGTTTGACTCTTTCTTGTAACAGACACATGTCGGCATAATTCTTAAGTTTAGGTAAGCACATTGCACTCGGACAATTCCATATGCGCTCCACTCACATCTACCAGCAGTTACGCCATAAGCTGCCTGAGCCTGCGCAAAACCCTATCCGCTGACAAGGTTTTGAAATGAGGAGGGGGGAGAAGGGACGTATCAAACACGAATCTAACAGTAAGCTGACACCACCAGAATGATGGAAACATTAAGATGGGCCAACAGGTCAGTGGACCTATGAGACAGTAAGCTGACACCACCACAATGATGGACACGTTAAGATGGACAGCCAACAGGCCAGTGGACCTATGAGACAGTAAGCTGACACCACCAGAATGATGGAAACATTAAGATGGACAGCCAACAGGCCAGTGGACCTATGAAACAGTAAGCTGACACCACCAGAATGATGGAAACGTTAAGATGGACAGCCAACAGGCCAGTGGACCTAACAAACAGTAAGCTGACACCACCAGAATGATAGAAACATCAAGATGGACAGCCAACAGGCCAGTGGACCTATCAAACAGTAAGCTGACACCACCAGAATGATGGAAACATTAAGATGGACAGCCAACAGGCCAGTGGACCTATCAAACACTACACTGACACCACCAGAATGATGGACACGTTAAGATGGGCAGCCAACAGGTCGGTGGACCTATCAAACAGTAAGCTGACACCACCAGAATGATGGAAACATTGAGATGGGCAGCCAACAGGCCAGTGGACCTATCAAACAGTAAGCTGACACCACCAGAATGATGGAAACATTAAGATGGACAGCCAACAGGCCAGTGGACCTATCAAACAGGAAGCTGACACCAGCAGAATGATGGAAACATTAAGATGGACAGCCAACAGGCCAGTGGACCTATGACACAGTAAGCTGACACCACCAGAATGATGGAAACATCAAGATGGGCAGCCAATAGGCCAGTGGACCTATCAAACACTACACTGACACCAGCAGAATGATGAAAACATTAATATTGACAGCCAACAGACCAGTGGACCTATCAAACAGTAAGCTGACACCAGCAGAATGATGGAAACATTAAGATGGACAGCCAACAGGCCAGTGGACCTATCAAACAGTAAGCTGACACCACCAGAATGATGGAAACATTAAGATGGACAGCCAACAGGCCAGTGGACCTATGACACAGTAAGCTGACACCAGCAGAATGATGGAAACATTAATATGGACAGCCAACAGGCCAGTGGACCTATGACACAGTAAGCTGACACCACCAGAATGATGGAAACATTAAGATGGACAGCCAACAGGCCAGTGGACCTATCAAACAGTAAGCTGACACCACCAGAATGATGGAAACATCAAGATGGACAGCCAACAGGCCAGTGGACCTATCAAACAGTAAGCTGACACCACCAGAATGATGGAAACATTAAGATGGACAGCCAACAGGCCAGTGGACCTATCAAACGCTACACTGACACCACCAGAATGATGGACACGTTAAGATGGGCAGCCAACAGGTCAGTGGACCTATCAAACAGTAAGCTGACACCACCAGAATGATGGAAACATTGAGATGGGCAGCCAACAGGCCAGTGGACCTATCAAACAGTAAGCTGACACCACCAAAATGATGGAAACATTAAGATGGACAGCCAACAGGCCAGTGGACCTATCAAACAGGAAGCTGACACCAGCAGAATGATGGAAACATTAAGATGGACAGCCAACAGGCCAGTGGACCTATGACACAGTAAGCTGACACCACCAGAATGATGGAAACATCAAGATGGGCAGCCAATAGGCCAGTGGACCTATCAAACACTACACTGACACCAGCAGAATAATGGAAACATTAATATGGACAGCCAACAGGCCAGTGGACCTATCAAACAGTAAGCTGACACCAGCAGAATGATGGAAACATTAAGATGGACAGCCAACAGGCCAGTGGACCTATGACACAGTAAGCTGACACCACCAGAATGATGGAAACATTAAGATGGACAGCCAACAGGCCAGTGGACCTATGACACAGTAAGCTGACACCAGCAGAATGATGGAAACATTAATATGGACAGCCAACAGACCAGTGGACCTATGACACAGTAAGCTGACACCACCAGAATGATGGAAGCATTAAGATGGGCAGCCAACAGGCCAGTGGACCTATCAAACAGTAAGCTGACACCACCAGAATGATGGAAACATCAAGATGGACAGCCAACAGGCCAGTGGACCTATCAAACAGTAAGCTGACACCACCAGAATGATAGAAACATCAAGATGGACAGCCAACAGGCCAGTGGACCTATCAAACAGTAAGCTGACACCACCAGAATGATGGAAACATTAAGATGGACAGCCAACAGACCAGCTTTTAATGTTGTGGGCTGGAACTGAACTCCAGGTATCAGATCTTGAGTCCATGGCTCTATCAGAAGAACCGACCAGCCCGGATCTAACAGGGCCTGTGGTTCAGGACTATCGGTGAGACGAGCAATTGGTTTTTTGTTGTTCTTGATGGTTTTTTTATGATCATTGCACCCAGGGAGGTTACCTTAGCGCTCACCTTTTTTCTGTCCCATTTTTTGCGGCACCTTAGTGGTCATAAAAGCTGGCACACTTTTTTACAATGTGATGATGATGATGTCGATGAGGATGATTAATCATAATGCTGTGGAGTTCCATTTAAGATTGAGACTGCGTGACAGGGCTGTTCTCTACGTTTACTATCATAATGTATCCTGGCGTCAACGAGGCCCGAGAGATACAGACACCTGCGGTGCTGAACAGAAGATTTGAGCAACACCCTCAATGACACATCCATCAAGTGATGAGACTCGACTGTGTGGTCCCAGTCTTCCCAGTGAGCCCATAGCATGCCCAACTCTGGGTAGGAGCCGGTTAGAGCTGATGATTTTTTAAGAGACTGATGGGGATTCGAACCCACAACCTTCCAGTTGCATTAACCACTACACCACGGCGACTGGTAGAAGCGGATTGACGTTAAGAAGACTTATGCGTGTACTGACAGTGTTTGATGTTGTGTGTGCAGTGTTGGGCAGAGACAGCTGGTGTGTCTGGCCAGAGCCCTGCTGCACAAAGCCCAGGTGCTGGTGCTGGACGAGGCCACTGCTGCTGTGGACATGGAGACTGACGACCTGATTCAGCAGACACTGAGGACACAGTTTGCTGACTGCACTGTGCTCACCATTGCTCACCGCCTGCACACCGTCATGGACTATGACAAGTAGGACTTTACTTTCCATCAGTCAGTTTAACAACCAGTTTACCGTCAGGTTAACCACTCTTGTTCTCATAATCTCATACTATGACAAGTAGGACTTTACTTTCCATCAGTCACTTTATAACAACCATTTACCGTCAGGTTTGTTAAAACCACTTCTTGTTCTCATAATCTCCTACTATGACAAGTAGGACTTTACTTTCCATCAGTCACTATAACAACCATTTACCGTCAGGTTAACCACTCTTGTTCTCATAATCTCCTACTATGACAAGTAGGGCTTTACTTTCCATCAGTCACTTTAACAACCATTTACCGTCAGGTTAAGCACTCTTGTTCTCATAATCTCATACTATGACAAGTAGGACTTTACTTTCCATCAGTCACTTTATAACAACCATTTACCGTCAGGTTTAACCACTCTTGGTTCTTCATAATCTCCTACTATGACAAGTAGGACTTTACTTTCCATCAGTCAGTTTAACAACCATTTACCGTCAGGTTAACCACTCTTGTTCTCATAATCTCATACTGTTACAAGTAGGACTTTACTTTCCATCAGTCACTTTAACAACCATTTACCGTCAGGTTAACCACTCTTGTTCTCATAATCTCATACTGTTACAAGTAGGACTTTACTTTCCATCAGTCACTTTAACAACCATTTACCGTCAGGTTAACCACTCTTGTTCTCATAATATCCTACTATGACAAGTAGGACTTTACTTTCCATCAGTCAGTTTATAACAACCATTTACCGTCAGGTTAACCACTCTTGTTCTCATAATATCCTACTATGACAAGTAGGACTTTACTTTCCATCAGTCACTTTATAACAGCCATTTACCGTCAGGTTAACCACTCTTGTTCTCATAATCTCATACTGTTACAAGTAGGACTTTACTTTCCATCAGTCAGTTTAACAACCAGTTACCGTCAGGTTAACCACTCTTGTTCTCATAATCTCCTACTGTTACAAGTAAGGCTTTACTTTCCATCAGTCACTTTAACAACCATTTACCGTCAGGTTTAACCACTCTTGTTCTCATCACTTTTCCATATGCTGTGTAAAAGACTGTGTACATTCTTCTTCTTTTCCTTCTCCCATAACTCATTCCGACACCGCACGAAAAAAAACTTTCCCAGATCCCTCCAGCCATACCGGTTGTGTGCCAAAGCCTGGGTCTCTGCAAATAGTTTCTCTGTCAGTGACCTCCCACCACCAATTCAGTCTTAACTCGCAGTTAGTCGAACAGCATTAGGAGCTGAAAAGGTGACTGAGGGTCTATCTGGGGTGTTTTGACTTTTTCTCAAAATTGATTTCTTTGGACCATAATCTATCCCCCACAGATTTTTTTTTTCTTGAAAAAATATTATTAATCAGTAATTTGTTTAAAATGGTATTTTCATGCACTGATCACAGCAGAGAGAACGCAATTTCCTACCAAAAGTCCCTACTTTTGTCTCTTATTATGAACCGTAACCAGTACAGAACCCCCACATGTAATATACTGACAGAAAGCTCTTTGGTGCACTTTTTAGATAATGACAGTGAAATTAGAAACAAACCGGGTCAAGCCACCAAATAAAGAAATTTAAGGAAAATGTGTAGGAGAGTACATAAAAACCTTAGAGACCGTTTTCTCAAAATGGCCGTCATACAACTTAATGACTTTAAACATACATAACTTGTACATTTTTTTTAGCTTTATTCAAGTACCAAAATAATCAGCAGAATGTACACTTTCCAGTGATATGTATATCTCTAAATACCCAAAATGCGAGTTAAGACTGATTTCATGTGGCAGGTCACTGACAGACTCTATCCATTCTTCAGTGTTGTCAGTCCATCTCCCACTCTGTCTCCCACTCTGTCATTGTCCCTCAGCAGTTCTCTGGAAGATTTCTTTGGATCTTGTTACATGGCCATCAACGTGTTCTTTACTTAACTGAAGTCAGCAGATCTTGATATGGTCCACTGTGCTGTTTGATGGTTTGGTGTTCTTGTTCACTGGTGATGTGATCAGTGTATCTGGTGTTTCTATATCTTGTTCATTGGTGATGTGATCAGTGTATCTGGTGTTTCTATATCTTGTTCATTGGTGATGTGATCAGTGTATCTGGTGTTTTTATATCTTTTTCACTGGTGATGTGATCAGTGTATCTGGTGTTTCTATATCTTGTTCACTGGTGATGTGATCAGTGTACATATATCTGGTGTTTTATATCTTTTTCACTGGTGATGTGATCAGTGTATCTGGTGTGTTTCTATATCTTGTTCACTGGTGATGTGATCAGTGTATCTGGTGTTTCTATATCTTGTTCACTGGTGATGTGATCAGTGTATCTGGTGTTTTATATCTTGTTCATTGGTGATGTGATCAGTGTACATATATCTGGTGTTTCTATATCTTGTTCATTGGTGATGTGATCAGTGTATCTGGTGTTTCTATATCTTGTTCATTGGTGATGTGATCAGTGTATCTGGTGTTTTATATCTTGTTCATTGGTGATGTGATCAGTGTATCTGGTGTTTCTATATCTTGTTCATTGGTGATGTGATCAGTGTATCTGGTGTTTCTATATCTTGTTCACTGTGATGTGAACAGTGTGAATATATCTGGTGTTTTTATCTTGTTTCATTGGTGATGTGATCAGTGTACATATATCGGTGTTTTTATATCTTGTAACAATTGTGATGTAATCAGTGATCTGTTGGGTTTTTATGCTTGATCATGTGATGTGATCCAGTGTACTAATATCTTGTGTTCTATATCCTGTTCATTGGTGATGTGATCATGTATCTTGAGAAGTTCTATTCTTGTTCACCTGGTGATGATGATCAGTGTACATAAACCCGGTGTTTATACTTGTCATTTAGTGATGTGATCAGTGTACATAAACTGGAGTTTTATATCTGTTCAACTGTGATGTGATCTTGTACATAATATTTGTGTTTTATTTTGTTCATTGGTGTAGTATCAAGTAATCTGGTGTTTCTATATCTGTTCACTGGTGATGTATCATCTGTACAATACAACTGGTGTTTTAATATCTTGTTTCACTGGTGAGTGATCAGTACATATATCTGTGTTTTTCATTATGTCATTGGTGATTGATCATTGTACCACATACTCTGGAGTTTTTATATCTTGTTACATTGTGATGTGTTCTATGTACATATATCTGGTGTTCTATATCTTGTTCATATGGTATGTGATCGTTATCTGGTGTTTTATATCTTGTTCACTGGTGATGTGATCAGTGTACATATACTGGTGTTTCTATATCTTGTTCATCTGGTGATGTGATCAGTGTATCTGGTGTTTCTATATCTTGTTCATTGGTGATGTGATCAGTGTATCTGGTGTTTCTATATCTTGTTCACATGGTGATGTGATCAGTGTAATCTGGTGTTTCTATATCTTGTTCATGATGATGTGATCAGTGTTATCTGGTGTTTTATATCTTGTTCATTGGTGATGTGATCAGTGTACAGGTGTTTCTATATCTTGTTCATTGGTGATGTGATCAGTGTATCTGGTGTTTCTATATCTTGTCATTGGTGATGTGATCAGTGAAATCTGGTGTTTTATATCTTGTTCATTGGTGATGTGATCAGTGTAATCTGGTGTTTCTATATCTTGTTCATTGGTGATGTGATCAGTGTATCTGGTGTTTCTATATCTTGTTCATTGGTGATGTGATCATTGTCTATCTGGTGTTTCTATATCTTGTCATTGGTGATGTGATCAGTGTATCTGGTGTTTCTATATCTTGTTCACTGGTGATGTGATCAGTGTATCTGGTGTTTCTATATCTTGTCATTGGTGATGTGATCAGTGTATCTGGTGTTTCTATATCTTGTTCACTGGTGATGTGATCAGTGTACATATATCTGGTGTTTTATATCTTGTGATAACTGCTCAGTTCCATGGCTTGGGTTCGTCCTTCCAGATCTGCTGTGTAAATTAGATAATTCCATTATTATTGATAGATATTGTTGTGGTGGTAGGAGCGGCGATGGTAGTCATGATAACTTTGAGAATGTAGATTGAGTCCTGGTTTCTGCAATATCATAATTTTGTCTGTTTTGTTAATGGGGTTAGCGACCATATTCTGTTTCTGTTTTCTTCTCCACATTTGCCATTTTCTCCTGCTGGAGGCCACGTCAGGAAAGTTGTCTACTGTTGTTGTTTTCTTTGTACTAAGTGTTGTGCTTTTATTCTTTGTTGTCTTTGTATACGTTTGACAAAGGTCAGTTGGCTGACAGTGTGGTCTGTCTTGTTTTGTTGTAATAAACTGTGTTGTGATTATATTTTGTGTTTTTTCGGTTCGTTGTTTATTTTGTTTTAGACAATAAACATCATTCCAGAGATGACATACTGGTTGTGCTGTGCTGTGCTGTGCTGTGCTGTGTTGTGTGTGTTGTGCTGTGCTTGTGTTGTGCTGTGCTGTGCTGTGCTGTGTTGTGCTGTGTTGTGCTGTGTCTGTGTTGTGCTGTGTTGTGTTGTGTTGTGCTGTGTTGACTGTGTTGTGTGTGTTGTTGTGTTGTGCTGTGTGTTTGTGTTGTGTTGTGTTGTTGTGTTTGTGTTGTGTGTTGTTGTGTGTGTTGTGTGTTGTGTTTGTGTTGTGCTGTGCTGTCTTGTGCTGTGTGTGCTGTGTTGTGCTCTGCTGTGTTGTGTGTGTTGTGCTGTGCGTGCTGTGCTGTGCTGTGCTGTCTTGTGCTGTGTTGTGCTGTGCTGTGTTGTGTTGTGCTGTGCTGTGCGTTGTGCTGTGCTGTTGTGCTGTGCTGTGCTGTGCTATGTTGTGCTGTGTTGTGTGTGTTGCTGTGTTGTGCTGTGCTGTTTGTGCTTGTGCTGTGTTGTGCTGTGCTGTGCTGTGTTGTGCTGTGCTGTGTTGTGCTGTGCTGTGCTGTGCTGTGTTGTGCTGTGCTGTGTTGTGTTGTGCCATGTCTGTGTTGTGTTG
>JAPXFY010000020.1:73087598-73122598 GCA_030674185.1 Monoplex corrugatus
ACCACCAAAATACAAACTCTTCGTGACAGGCTTGACAGGACACCCTGTCAACCATGCCCACCTGACCCTTCCTTCTCTGGCACACCTCTTACTACTTTTACCCCAGTCTCACAAGAAGAAATTTTCAACACAATCAGATCCATGTCGTTCAAAACCTGCGAACTGGATCCTCTTCCAGGTTCTCTCTACTCCGACTGTCTCCCTACTCTCCTCCCATTCATCACTGACATCATCAACACTTCTTTTCAAACTGGAACTGTCCCAGATTCTTTCAAGTCTGCTATTGTTCACCCTCTCCTCAAGAAACACAATTTAGACCCAAATGAACTGAAAAATTACCGGCCTATCTCTAATCTCTCTTTCTTGTCAAAACTCCTTGAAAAAGTCGTCCTCAACCAGCTGAACTCTCACCTGTCTGCCAACAATCTCCTCAATCCTTTCCAGTCAGCCTACCGCCAGTGCCATAGCACTGAAACTGCCCTACTGCACATACTAGAGCAGCGTAACATAGTTACAAATATGATACGTGAAGCAAAGAAAAAGTACATATGTGGTAAGATAGCAGGCGCTGATAGTTCCAGAGAACTCTTCCACCTCAGTGATCAGTTGCTGGGAAAAGCTGGAGATACTGTGCTTCCTTCTAACATCCCCCCAGAGTCTCTTCCTGATAAATTCAATGAATTTTTTGTTGGAAAGATTGAACGGATCAGAAGCAGCTTTGATACACCATGCCCCACTGATGCTGTTGTGTTCTCTGGTACACAGCTAGAAAATTTTGAGCTTATGTCTGAGGGTTGTGTGAGAGAGATACTGAAGAAAATGCCAAAGAAGTCCTGTGACCTTGACCCTATCCCTGCCTCTATCCTATTTGATTGTCTAGATGAAATTACTCCAATTGTCACGTATATTATGAATAAGTCCTTGTCATCTGGTGTTGTGCCTCAGTGCTTTAAGCACGCTCTTGTCAAGCCCCTTCTGAAGAAGGCAAATCTCGACCCAGACTGCTTGAAGAATTATCGTCCAGTTTCCAATCTACCATTCCTATCAAAGGTGTTGGAACGTATTGTACTAGAACAGCTTCTGCAGCATCTGGAATCTCACAACCTGCTAGAGCCATTCCAGTCAGCCTACCGTAAGTGCCATAGCACAGAAACCGCTCTATTGCGTGTGGTCAATGACCTCCTTCAGGCTTCAGACAATGGGAGTGTGTCTATCTTGTCACTGCTTGACTTGTCAGCAGCATTTGACACCATAGACCATAGCATCATCATAACGCGGTTGCGTACCACTTTTGGCTGTTCTGGAACGGTTCTGGACTGGTTTACCTCCTATTTGACTGGCCGTACCCAGTCGGTTGTCATTGGCCACAAATCAAATCCATCTGTGCTGAAATGTGGTGTCCCACAAGGTTCTGTCTTGGGACCTGTCCTGTTCACTATGTATACACAACCTCTCAGCGCTATCATTCATCAGTCAGGTCACTCATATCACTTCTTTGCGGATGACTCACAGCTGCATAGCTCCTCTGCCCCATCAGATTTTGACGCTCTTGCGTGCAGTCTGAGAGATTGTATAAAGGATGTCTCCAAGTGGATGAGTGAAAACAAGCTGAAGATGAATGATGATAAAACTGAGCTTATTGTTACTGGTACTAAGTCAAAGGTCAATCAGGTTACTCATGCCCCCATGTCTATCTCTGGTTGTGATGTATCTTTCTCACAAACTGTTAGAAACCTTGGCTTCTATCTGGATGAAACACTGTCTATGGAAGCCCCTGTCAAACAGTTGTGCCGTACTCTGTACTATCAGCTACGCAGAATTGGTAAGATTCGCTCCTTCCTTTCTACTGATGCTACCAACAAGCTTGCTGTCTCTTTCATACTATCTAGACTGGACTATTGTAACTCTCTATTCGCAGGTCTCCATGACAATCAACTATCTAAACTTCAGCGCATACAGAACCACGCGGCTCGCCTTGTTCTCCGCAAGCCCAGGCGTGAGAGTGCAAAATCTCTGCTTAGAACACTTATTGGCTCCCGGTAAAGGCTAGGATTCAATATAAAGTTGCCTGTCTGCTTTCAGTGTATCTATCACGAGAACATGCCATCCTATCTTGCCAACCTCCTGCAGGGTTACAAACCTCCTCGAACGCTCCGCTCTTCTGACACCTCACTGTTGACTGTTCCTCGCTTCTCTCTAGACACCTTTGGTAAAAAATCTCTCTCTGTCTTTGGCCCAAATGTATGGAACTCTCTATCACTGTCTCTCAGAAAAACTAAGTGTTTCTCAACCTTCAAACGGCACCTGAAAACCCACCTCTTTCAAACTCATCTAACCTGAAGAGCCTTAGTTTGCAAGTTTGTCATCAGACTAATCTCTCCTGCCTGTATAACAGTATTTTGTATAAGGGCCTATAGAGCAAGGTGTGTGTGTGCGTGCATGTGTGTATGTGTGTGTGTGTGTGTGTGTGTGTGTGTGTGTGTGTGTGTGTGTGTGTGTGTGTGTGTGCTTGAGTGAGCATGTGTGTGTATCACTGTATGTGTATAGCTGAGGAAGGGATAGGGGAGAAATTGAGTGGGAAAGAGACTGAAATACTTTAAGACACTTTTTCAAATCTTTGTTTGTATGTAAATTGTGATGTATGATATGCGAATAGTTCATAATTTGTGAGGAATTTTGATTGTCAAGGTATTAATGCTGTAATACTGAAGTTGTAATGTTTTTCCTGTATATGGATTAGAATTTTTCTGTTTTTATCTTCATTCAAAATATTGATTATAATTTTATGTACAACTATTGCATGCATAAACACACACACACGCATGCAAACATAGCACACGCACACGCACACACACACACTCTCTCTCTCTCTCTCTCTCTCTCTCTCTCTCACACACACACACACACACACACACATTCTTACAAACACACGCGCACAGCAACGCACACGCACGCACACACACATGTACACACACACGTACGCAAGCACACACACGCAGCAATATATAAACACAGTATGCCTCTTTATTCATATGAAAAATCGGTTAATCTTTCTTCATTACATAAGTCAGTGTTTAAATTTTAATATTCTGTGGTTTCTTATGTGTCTTCTTACTTGTATAGCTTTAATGTTTGTTGTTATCGTATTGTGTATGTAATTGTGAACATTTTTTATCACCTTTTGCCTTTCTTGCGAAATGTAAAGCGCTGGTGAGCATGTTTTTATATGGAATATGCGCTATACAAATAAACATTATTATTATTATTATTATTCTCAACAATCTCCTCCTTGCAACTGATACTGGCAAAGTCTCTCTCCTCACACTCCTTGATCTGTCTGCAGCCTTCGATACCATTGACCATGGTATTCTCCTTTCTTAGACTTCATCATACTTTTGGCATCTCTGACATTGCTCTCTCCTTTTTCACTTCGTATTTATCAAACAGAAAACAAACTGTTCTCATCAATGGCACTTACTCTCAACCTGTATACCTGACCTGTGGTGTTCCACAAGGATCTGTCCTTGGTCCTGTTCTTTTCACTCTTTATACCTCCCCCCTGTCCACCATCATCAACTCCCACTCTATAAAACACCACTTCTATGCTGATGACACCCAACTTCAAGACAGTGACTCCCTGATGATATACAGTGCCTGTTGACTCGCACCACTGAGTGTTACTCGGACATTAAGAACTGGATGACGTTCAACAAACTTCAGCTTAATGACGACAAGACAGAAGCTATCCTCATTGGCACCCGTCAGAAACTTTCTCAGCTGCCTCCTCTTTCTCTCCCATTATGTAACACATCAGTCCCAATTTCTGATTCAGCTAAAAACCTTGGTGTCTGCATTGACTCTACCCTCTCCATGAACAACTTTGTTTCTCAAACTGCCAGATCTTGCTACTATCATCTCCATCGTATAAGCCTGATCAGGAAGTATCTCTCTGTGGAAACAACTGCAAAACTCGTTCTCTCCTTCATAATGTCTCGCATTGACTATTGCAATTCACTCCTGTCTGGTCTTCCTGCCTCCACCATTCACATCCTACAGCGCATTCAAAACAATGCTGTACGCCTTGTACTCAAAAAGAAAAAAGCTGACCACATATCTCCTCTCCTGGCACAACTTCACTGGCTCCCTGTATCAAAGCGCATACAGTACAAACTAGACACCATGTGCTACAAAAGCCTCAATAACGCAGCCCCCGATTACCTGTCAAGCCTACTTGAGATCTATCTTCCTTCACGTACCCTCCGCTCTGCCTCCGATCCTCTGACTTTTCGCTTTCCACGCACTAAGCTCAATACCTATGGTCCACGAGCCTTCTCTGTTTCTGGTCCACTCTCCTGGAACAAACTTCCTCTCTCAGTCCGTCAGCAACCTACTTTTGTCTCCTTCAAGTCCGCTCTCAAAACTCACCTTTTCTCCTCTGCATAAAATCCTAACCTCACTCAACCCCCCTCTGCAGCCTGTCTCCGCTCGGAGGGGAATCACTTTGTTTTAATATATAATTGTATATGATATGCTCTCTATAATTTTCCATTGCTTTTATTCTTGCTTTTATTGCTTTTATTCTTTCTCCCCATTTATAGCCATGCGTGTGTGTGTGTGTGTGTGTGTGTGTGTGTGTGTGTGTGTGTGTGTGTGTGTGTGTGTGTGTGTGTGTGTGTGTGTGTGTGTGTGTGTGTGTGCGTGTGTGTGCGTGCGTGCGTGCGTGCGTGTGTGTCTGTTTCAGCGCTTATATTTGATTTTGTCGAGATTTTGCGCTATATAAATATTGTAATTATTATTATTATTATTATTATAATTATTAAAACTCAAGAAGTATATAAAATAGCTGGCATCCTTCCATTGGATGATTGGAGGAAGTTATCAGCTGCTAAATATATAGTTAGAGCAAATGCTGTGGCTAATTATGCCGATACGGAACTTAAAATTCGGTCTGACATCCATTTCCCCAAGAGAGCAAGAACAATAAAGGCACACGAAACAATATCCACTTCCACAAATGATCTCTTCAAAATTTCCTGCGTAGTACCTAACAAAGTTTCACATGAAATGATATGTTGTCCTCTACCCCCCTGGGAACTGTCCAATGCTATTTTTGATATCAACTACACTGATAATGACTTGAGAAAAGATACTAATACACACTTGTTAGCAGTTGATGTTCTGTCACATCTACATACAAAATATTTACATTATTTGAAAATATTTACCGATGGCTCTGTTCTAGATGATGGTGCTGCGGGCTCTGGTTTTCTAATTCCTAAATTTAAAGTAGAAAAGGCTTACTCTTTAGGACTTGGGCATTCAATCTTCACTTCTGAATTAGTTGCCATCCTAATGGCACTAAAATATATAGTGGATCTACCCATAACTTTGTATAGTATCTTATTATGTGTAGATTCGAAATCTGCATTACAATCGTTAAAAAGTTACGAATATAAGGTAAATAGTAGGTTAATATATGAGATAAAATTTCTAATTCATTGTTTAATAACAAATAATACTCAAATTACTTTTTGTTGGATCCCATCACACTGTGGTATCATAAATAACGATCGGGTCGACAGAATAGCTAAAAGTGCAGCACTGAATAGGGCTGGCAGTACAAAACTTGATTTACCACTATGTGAGCATGAATTTTGTATGTTTGTTGCTTTGAAATCCGGACACACGGTGATGTAAATATTTTTTTTAAATTTTGAATATTTTACCAGATAATCCGATTTTAAAGTTTTTATACCTACTTTTCATCATTTTAATTCAGCCGCTCAAGTCGGACATTTTATCTGTGAATTGTGTTTACACCTTAGCCTACTGTGTTCGCCCAACGCTACAGCTTCCAAACCTTTGTGTTCTGCGTTCTCTGGATTTTAGTGTTGTGAACTGACCAACCCACACACCAACCTGCAAGTGTCTTTATCTCCTGCCTGGCTCGCAATTATGGACCCGTCTTTTATAAAACAAATTGGACTGACACTTTTTAAACACAGCAAATGCTACCTCGGTGGAGGCGTCTACCAGCGCATACGTACATTGGGGCTGTGTAGCAAGCCCCGCACTGCGCGATCCTGTCGTGGTGGACGTCTCCACCGTCTTTGGCACAACCTGCCTCCTGCCCGACGCCACTTTTCGTCTCCTGCTTCTTCTTCTCCTCCACTGCCCCTGCCCTTGACCTCGCTGCTGCAAGCTTTGTCTTCTCCTCTGCCGTCTTCGCCTTCGCCTTCTGTCCTGATGGTGCCGCCTTCGCCTTCTGTCCCGCCGGTGCCGCTCTCGCCTTCTGTCCCGTTGGTGCCGCCTTCGTCGCCACCTCAGCCGCCACCATATATGACTGTGATAGGCTGAAACTATGCCTTTTTAATGCTCAGTCGGCATGCACTGGTGACAAAGCCGATGTTATTGCTGACTTTGTCGCAGATGAGCATGTTGACATTGCTTTTATCACGGAGACATGGCTTAACCCCCTTGGTCACGAACCTATACTTGCTAGCCTCACTCCGAGTGGTTACAGGCTTGCTTCTTTCCATCGCTCATCCCGAGGTGGCGGTATCGCCATCCTCTACAACGACTCACTCCATTCCCGCCTATCTTTCTCGCAGTCTCTGCCTTTCCCCCATCCTTCTTTCGAGCACGTTGAAGTATCCTTCCAATCCACCCCTCACCCCATCACCTTCTCCTGTGTCTATCGACCCCCACCTAGCTCTGCCAACAAACTCACCACATCCATGTTTCTCTCTGACTTTGACCAATTGCTTGACCACTACTGCCTCTTACCTGGAAATCTCATCATTCTAGGTGATATCAATGTCCACTATGACAACACTCACCGTTATGACACAAGACATATCATCAACTCTCTGTCCAATCACAATATGACTCAACACATTTCTGAACCAACCCATCAAAAAGGTCACATTCTTGACTGGATCATTTCTCGTGATCATCACAATTCCGCTACTGACAACTGCTTAGTTCTTTCTACCCGTCTAACTTCAGCCCTTCCATCTGACCACTCTGCAATTCTCTGTTCTCTCGACATTTCTCCTCCTTCCCGTACCATGCGCACAGTGACTCGACGCAATCTCAAATCTATCGACCTCTCCACATTTTCATCTGATGCCTCCCGTCTCCTTTCTGAAAAGTCACATAACCTTGCCGATGAATTCTATACTACTCTCCACCATCTTCTGGACACTCATGCTCCAGCCACAACCCGTCTTTTACCTGACCGCCCCCCTACCCCCTGGCTCACTCATGAGATCGCCTGTGCAAAACGTGCCCGCCGCAGAGCAGAGCGCCGCTGGCGCAAATCCAAACTCACTGTACACAGGCAACTTTTCCAAGCCTCTAAAACAAAAGTATCCACCCTCATTGCATCAGCAAAAACAAGCTATTTCCAAACCAAAATCCTGAATGCCTCTTCTTCAAAAGAACTCTTTACAACCATGAATCATCTCCTTGGCACACGAAAAGATTTACCTCTCCCAACAAAACATACAAATGAAGAACTCCCATCTGTATTCTCCAAGTATTTCACCACCAAAATACAAACTCTTCGTGACAGGCTTGACAGGACACCCTGTCAACCATGCCCACCTGACCCTTCCTTCTCTGGCACACCTCTTACTACTTTTACCCCAGTCTCAAAAGAAGAAATTCTCAACACAATCAGATCCATGTCGTTCAAAACCTGCGAACTGGATCCTCTTCCAGGTTCTGTCTACGCCGACTGTCTCCCTACTCTCCTCCCATTCATCACTGACATCATCAACACTTCTCTTCAAACTGGAACTGTCCCAGATTCTTTCAAGTCTGCTATTGTTCACCCTCTCCTCAAGAAACACAATTTAGATCCAAATGAACTGAAAAATTACCGGCCTATCTCTAATCTCTCTTTCTTGTCAAAACTCCTTGAAAAAGTCGTCCTCAACCAGCTGAACTCTCACCTGTCTGCCAACAATCTCCTCAATCCTTTCCAGTCAGCCTACCGCCAGTGCCATAGCACTGAAACTGCCCTACTACACATTCTCAACAATCTCCTCCTTGCAACTGATACTGGCAAAGTCTCTCTCCTCACACTCCTTGATCTGTCTGCAGCCTTTGATACCATTGATCATGGTATTCTCCTTTCTAGACTTCATCATACTTTTGGCATCTCTGACATTGCTCTGTCTTGGTTCACTTCATACCTATCAAACAGAAAACAAACCGTTCTCATCAATGGCACTTACTCTCAACCTGCATACCTGACCTGTGGTGTTCCACAAGGATCTGTCCTTGGCCCTGTTCTTTTCACTCTTTACACCTCCCCCCTGTCCACCATCACCAACTCCCATTCTATAAAACACCACTTCTATGCTGATGACACCCAACTTCAAGACAGTGACTCACCTGATAATATACAGCGCCTGTTGACTCGCACCACTGAGTGTTACTCGGACATTAAGAACTGGATGACACACAATAGACTTCAGCTTAATGACGACAAAACAGAAGCTATCCTCATTGGCACCCGTCAGAAACTTTCTCAGCTGCCTCCTCTTTCTCTCCCATTATGTAACACATCAGTCCCAATTTCTGATTCAGCTAAAAACCTTGGTGTCTGCATTGACTCTACCCTCTCCATGAACAACTTTGTTTCTCAAACTGCCAGATCCTGCTACTATCATCTCCATCGTATAAAGCTGATCAGGAAGTATCTCTCTGTGGAAACAACTGCAAAACTCGTTCTCTCCTTCATAATGTCTCGCATTGACTATTGCAATTCACTCCTGTCTGGTCTTCCTGCCTCCACCATTCACATCCTACAGCGCATTCAAAACAATGCTGCACGCCTTGTACTCAAAAAGAAAAAAGCTGACCACATATCTCCTCTCCTGGCACAACTTCACTGGCTCCCTGTATCAAAGCGCATACAGTACAAACTAGACACCATGTGCTACAAAAGCCTCAATAACGCAGCCCCCGATTACCTGTCAAGCCTACTTGAGATCTATGTTCCCTCACGTACCCTCCGCTCTGCCTCCGATCCTCTGACTTTTCGCTTTCCACGCACTAAGCTCAATACCTATGGTCCACGAGCCTTCTCTGTTTCTGGTCCACTCTCCTGGAACAAACTTCCTCTCTCAGTCCGTCAGCAACCTACTTTTGTCTCCTTCAAGTCCGCTCTCAAAACTCACCTTTTCTCCTCTGCATAAAATCCTAACCTCACTCAACCCCCCTCTGCAGCCTGTCTCCGCTCGGAGGGGAATCACTTTGTTTTAATATATAATTGTATATGATATGCTCTCTATAATTTTCCATTGCTTTTATTCTTGCTTTTATTGCTTTTATTCTTTCTCCCCATTTATAGCCATGCGTGTGTGTGTGTGTGTGTGTGTGTGTGTGTGTGTGTGTGTGTGTGTGTGCGTGTGTGTGCGTGCGTGCGTGCGTGCGTGTGTGTCTGTTTCAGCGCTTATATTTGATTTTGTCGAGATTTTGCGCTATATAAATATTGTAATTATTATTATTATTATTATTATAATTATTAAAACTCAAGAAGTATATAAAATAGCTGGCATCCTTCCATTGGATGATTGGAGGAAGTTATCAGCTGCTAAATATATAGTTAGAGCAAATGCTGTGGCTAATTATGCCGATACGGAACTTAAAATTCGGTCTGACATCCATTTCCCCAAGAGAGCAAGAACAATAAAGGCACACGAAACAATATCCACTTCCACAAATGATCTCTTCAAAATTTCCTGCGTAGTATCTAACAAAGTTTCACATAAAATGATATGTTGTCCTCTACCCCCATGGGAATTGTCCAGTGCAACTTTTGATATCAACTACACTGATAATGACTTGAGAAAAGATACTAATACACACTTGTTAGCAGTTGATGTTCTGTCACATCTACATACAAAATATTTACATTATTTGAAAATATTTACCGATGGCTCTGTTCTAGATGATGGTGCTGCGGGCTCTGGTTTTCTAATTCCTAAATTTAAAGCAGAAAAGGCTTACTTTTTAGGACTTGGGCATTCAATCTTCACTTCTGAATTAGTTGCCATCCTAATGGCATCAAAATATATAGTGGATCTACCCATAACTTTGTATAGTATCTTATTATGTGTAGATTCGAAATCTGCATTACAATCGTTAAAAAGTTACGAATATAAGGTAAATAGTAGGTTAATATATGAGATAAAATTTCTAATTCATTGTTTAATAACAAATAATACTCAAGTTACTTTTTGTTGGATCCCATCACACTGTGGTATCATAAATAACGATCGGGTCGACAGAATAGCTAAAAGTGCAGCACTGAATAGGGCTGGCAGTACTAAACTTGATTTACCACTATGTGAGCATGAAATGAACGCTACATTAGAAAACAAAGTAAAAGCGCAATGTGACCTTCGCCCATTCATCGTAAATTACCAGGTTTTACAGACTAGAGATAACGTTAGCTTACAGATTATCTCTCAATTCACTTTGAACTAAATTCAGTAAAACCATCAAATGTATCTGTAGTGATAACATAACAGTTAAACACCTTTGTGTTGTCACGAATGCGACTTATTTCCCTGCATCATTTATAAATCTAAAACAGATACATACTGATTTCACTCTGTATTTACACATTGCGAGGCACTTACTGCACGTCTGTAGGTCGTTTTCTTGATTAAGCATGTTGTTGTATACCTGTAAATCCCACCTGCTCCTGTTTGTTTACTTGTTAGATTTTTCTTACTCCGTAAGGCCTGTTTCAACACAATCTTTTGTTTTTCCCGTCTAAAAGCACATATGTGATAGACGTTAAAAGAAATAACGAACGACACACACATCACACACACACACACACACACACACACACACACACACACACACACACACAACACACACACACACACACACACACACCAACACACACACAATATGCACACATGCACACAAAGTCAGCGAATTATTTTTCATGTGATCCACATTGGCCGGTGGTGAGGCATTGTTTTCTCTGGTCTCAACCTAGCAACCACAGGTATTTCTTGATAATTCTATCCCACATTGATTAACACGCTATCTGGGTCACTGCCAGGCTTTGTTTTTGTGGTGGTGTAGCTTACAATTGTGGACTGTGATTTTCGTGGTGGTGGTTGTGCTAAGTATCTTGTCAAAGTGTAGCTTACTATGAGTGGACCGTGATAGTAGAAAATGACATAAACTCTTTCCAAAATATCAAGAGGGGTTAGTCAGGGATGTGTTCTGTCACCAGATTTGTTTTCACTTTACAGCAAAACCATCATGAGAAACTTAGAAGAATGTTCTGGGATAAAGGTTGGAGGAAAAATGATTGACAGTTTTCATTACGCAGATACCACCGTGAAAAAGAAAAGATAAGAGATAAGTATACGTATCAACACATTTGCTCACACAATCTATGGACATACTCCTCGCGTTCACCACTCTGTCCAATTTGTCACCAAGGGGTTAAAAAAAATACCAGGATCGAATTCTAAACTTAACTGAGAACACTATAGCACATACAAAAACAGGCCTAAATTACCTAAAATTGCTTGTGTACATCACATTTTCTTAAAGCCAAAAATGCACTTCATGCAAGTATCCAATTTTCAATCCTAATAGAAGGTGTGTAAGGCTTTATCGAACACATACAGGTGAACATACCAGCACACAGAAAATGTAGGTAGAAATGACAGAAAGCAAAAGAAAAAGGTAGAAATCAAGACAATGACAGGAAAGGGAAATACTATTTATACTGACAGAGTTCCCTGCATCCTCACAGGAGATAAATTAATTCTGGTTTTTAATTGTAAATATGTGACCTGCCACCATGACATCAGTCTTAACTAGCATTTTGAGATCTACATATCACTGGAAAGTGTACATTCTGCTGATTATTTTGGTACTTGAATAAAGCTTGTACTAAAAAAACTGTAGAAGCTATGTATGTTTAAAGTCATTAAGTTGTATGACGGCCATTTTGAGAAAACGGCCTCTTAAGTTTTTGTGTGCTCTCCAACACATTTTCCTTTCTTTATTTGGTGGCTTTGACCCAGTTTGTTTCTAATTTTCGCTGTCATTATCTGAAAGGTGCACCAAAGAGCTTTCCATCAGTATATTACATGTGCGGGTACCGTACAGGTTACGGTTCACAATAAGAGACAAAAATAGGTACTTTTGGTAGGAAATTGCGATCTTTCTGCTGCGATCAGCGTATTGAAATACCGATATAAATTGATTAATAATATTTTTTCAAGAAAAAAATTTCTGTGGGGGATAGATTATAGTCTACAGAAATGAATTTTGAGAAAAAGTCAAAACACCCCAGATAGACCCTCAGTCACCTCTTAAACTCCTAGTGCTGTTCGACTGACTGCGAGTTAAGACTGATTTCGTGGTGGGAGGTCACATATACTCTATTGTGTAGTACAACCCCAGCTGGAATATTCCGTCTTCAGCAGGCAGGACATGAAAGAAGAGGACTGCCCACTATCAGACAATCTTCAGCAGGCAGGACATGAAACAAGAGGACTGCCCACTGTCAGACAATCTTCAGCAGGCAGGACATGAAACAAGAGGACTGCCCACGGTCAGACAATCTTCAGCAGGCAGGACATGAAACAAGAGGACTGCCCACTGTCAGACAATCTTCGCAGGCAGGACATGAAACAAGAGGACTGCCCACGGTCAGACAATCTTCAGCAGGCAGGACATGAAACAAGAGGACTGTCCACTGTCAGACAATCTGTACAGGCATTATCAGTGGAAACATGAGCAGGGGAAATAAAAGACTAGATTCAAAATAGGAGATACAATGCAAAACTAAAATCTCCAACAGGCAAAATTTTCTGCTGGGTGGTATCAATCATCATTACCAACCTATGTTTATTAAAAATAAACTTCCTGTCTTCAATCTATTTTCTTTACCATTTCTTTTCATTATGCAATGATGATGCTCAATTTGCGTATCACATTTTGCATACTGTATCATGAATTATCTACCCTGGTTTTGAATGTGTAGTTGTATGCTATGATGTGTTAGCTTGTGATGTGCTTACCATTAACTTTGCAAATGTCTCAAGGTTCTACCATGAGCGTGACTAAAATTTACTGTATTAATAACGCAAAATTGTGATTCAGTCCCATAAAAATAAGCTGAATTAGACAAAATTTTAAAGACATCCCACAAATCAAACTTTCAGGATAGGCCCCTACGTCTTTTTACAATGAGATGCACACTTCAGTCCACACTGTCACAAAGATGCATTCATAACAACTGACAAATCCTATTATGTATTTCTGTGCGCACACACACACACACACACACACACACACGCGCGCGCGCGCACACACACACACACATCAAATAAAATAAACAAAGAATCAAACTAAATCTCAGAAGCTTTATTACAATTTTTCTTATCAAAAATAGAACAGAAACTTGTAAAGGATGTATTGAAGTTGGTGACTCTGCTTCAATACAAAAAGTCTTTTTGTGATGTTATGGGAACAAATCTCACACTGTAATCACAGGATCAATGTTAAACAAAGGCAAGGAACTAAGCAGATCATCACAAAACTGGAATAAATCTAAACAACATAAACAAAACATAGAACAAAAATAAACAAAACATACAACAAACAACATAATGCATCAAAATAAAAACATCATACTTAATTTATACAAAACTAACACCAACAATAAACTGCTTGCAAACATAAAATAAATGCATCTGTGAGCAAACAAAGCAGAATTCCCACACTCCAGCTGAGCCATGCCAAAATAACAAAAATCATACAAACATCATCATATCCATGGTAAGCAAATACCATTATCAATGAGCAAATACATGTGGTGACGATGACGTTCGTTGTACCTGACCGAACGTAAGCACGACTTCAGTTCTGGTGGTGATACATCTGCAGTAAGTCTGGAGATGGTTGATGAGGATGATCCAGACTCTGAAATCTCTCCCACATATGGGACACACGTGGGCAGATAATGTGGAAGGAGTAATGGCACATCGTACCTTACACACTGTGCATTCCCACTCAGCTTTGGCAACTTTTTTTGGCTTTTGCTACATTGGCACATTTTGTGATCTTGTTCTGCCCTACATGACGGTTCTCGGCCATGTTCTCCCTGCAGGTGACGTCTATATCAAGACCTCTGAGGAAGGCCTTCAGGTGACGTCTATATCAAGACCTCTGAGGAAAGCCTTCAGGTGACGTCTATATCAAGACCTCTGAGGAAAGCCTTCAGGTGACGTCTATATCAAGACCTCTGAGGAAAGCCTTCAGGTGACGTCTATATCAAGACCTCTGAGGAAGGCCTTCAGGTGACGTCTATATCAAGACCTCTGAGGAAGGCGTTCAGGTGACGTCTATATCAAGACCTCTGAGGAAAGCCTTCAGGTGACGTCTATATCAAGACCTCTGAGGAAAGCCTTCAGGTGACGTCTATATCAAGACCTCTGAGGAAGGCGTTCAGGTGACGTCTATATCAAGACCTCTGAGGAAAGCCTTCAGGTGACGTCTATATCAAGACCTCTGAGGAAAGCCTTCAGGTGACGTCTATATCAAGACCTCTGAGGAAAGCCTTCAGGTGACGTCTATATCAAGACCTCTGAGGAAAGCCTTCAGGTGACGTCTATATCAAGACCTCTGAGGAAGGCCTTCAGGTGATGTCTATATCAAGACCTCTGAGGAAAGCCTTCAGACAGTTCTTGAACGGTTTCTCCTGCCCACTAACTGTCCTTCTGGCAAAAAGTCAATGCCTGCTTTTTGACTTTTGTTTTGCTTCAAAAGTTTCAGGTTGAGAATTTTACACGTACTTTAGGAATGACAGACATGTGGAACTTACATCAAATTGTGCTTCTTGCAATTAGCAAACTTCACAAACAGTCAATATACACATATCAAACTAAATTCAAAGTATACAATCAATCAAATTAAACAGCAAACTGCAAGTATTACAAACATCCTGCGCTTTTGGCAACAAAGTCACACCCAAGTCACAACACCACCCTCATTCCATCCAATCCCAGTAACACCCCCACCCCCTCTATCCTCCCCACTCTACAAACACTGTACACGGTGCCACCAGCGCAGCACAAAATGCTGGTCAGTCCGTCTGTAAGTCTGTATTTTACTCTTGATTTGGTGTGAGTGTTTCAGATTTAAATTTTGAAAACATTATAGCAATAACTAACATGAAAAAGCGACTAAGCACTACTATATGGTATCAGTCTTTACCATCAGAAAGTACGATACATTCATTCATTTATTCACTCATTCTCTCTCAATCTTTTTTCTTTGTCTCTCTCCACGACAGACTGAAGTTCAATATGTTTTGTTGTCTGCTCTGAGGGGTTTGAGATCAATAAATCCCTCTTAAGTATCACAGACAGACTGTCACAATGTTCTTTTCTTCAGTTTGTTCTGCCACTACTATGCACTCAGAATGTTGCTGGTCTACTTACCCTTCATTTGTACACACAATTCAACATGGTCATAAACTGTCCATGACAATTGTGCTGTTTACTTGTACACACAATTCAACATGGTCATAAACTGTGTATGACAATTGTGCTGTTCATTTGTACACAGAATTCAACATGGTCATAAACTGTGTATGACTATTGTGCTGTTCACTTGTACACAGAATTCAACATGGTCATAAACTGTGTATGACAATTGTGCTGTTCATTTGTACACAGAATTCAACATGGTCATAAACTGTGTATGACTATTGTGCTGTTCATTTGTACACAGAATTCAACATGGTCATAAACTGTGTATGACAATTGTGCTGTTCACTTGTACACAGAATTCAACATGGTCATAAACTGTGTATGACTATTGTTCTGTTCACTTGTACACACAATTCAACATGGTCATAAACTGTGTATGACAATTGTGCTGTTCACTTGTACACAGAATTCAACATGGTCATAAACTGTGTATGACTATTGTTCTGTTCACTTGTACACACAATTCAACATGGCCATAAACTGTGTATGACTATTGTGCTGTTCATTTGTACACAGAATTCAACATGGTCATAAACTGTGTATGACTATTGTGCTGTTCACTTGTACACAGAATTCAACATGGTCATAAACTGTGTATGACTATTGTTCTGTTCACTTGTACACACAATTCAACATGGTCATAAACTGTGTATGACAATTGTGCTGTTCACTTGTACACAGAATTCAACATGGTCATAAACTGTGTATGACTATTGTTCTGTTCACTTGTACACAGAATTCAACATGGTCATAAACTGTGTATGACAATTGTGCTCTCATGTATATCTTCCATCTCAAATGTATGACGTATACAGATTGCAAACTATTAATTGTTCACACAAAACTTTCACTTGAAGCCAGGGCCTTAACCAAACAAACCATTCCATCTAGGCCCCCTCTCTCCCCACCTCTCTCTCTCTCTCTCTCTCTCTCTCTCTGTCTCTCTCTCTCATACAAATGTGCGTATACACAGAGAAAATGGCACACCATTTGGATTTGTATCTTTTTCTTTCTTCCCCCCCCCCCCCCCACCCCAATATAAAGTCATCATGAAATAACATGGTGTGCCCAAGAGAGGAATGACTGAAGTATCACCAAAGATGTGACCATACTCTCTACACAGTTATAACACTGTGATCACTTTAACAATATTTCACAAGAAGGTCCCTTTTCATCCACTGGACGAGGCGGCAGGGAAGTTTTTAGTCCTCTTCTTATTATCCGTTGTTTGTGGTCTGTTTGTGACCGTGCATTCGCGCTTGACAAAGGCCGGTTGGCCGAAAATTTGCGCTTGTCTTGTCTTGTTGTGTTGAATACGCGCTTACTTCGGTTTGCTTGTTCTTCTGGTTCCTGTTTGCTTGGGCGCGGGCAGTCGCACTTGTTTTGGATCTAATATTTCACAAGTTGTCCTTGTGTTGCGCTATTCTCCACACTCAGTGGGACTCAGTACGCTTGACACAAAATCACAATTTCAGTGGCACAAGGAGATCTCAAGCTGTTAGGAGACCTGACCACATTCCACGTTTTTGTTGTACGTTGGTGTTTTCATGTTTCCATAAACCAGCCACTGACATGACTTACAGGATGTAACCTCTGACATTCTGCACGCATATATATACACACGCATGGGTTTAGGCACTGGCAGGTGTGCACACATGTTGACTTGTGGGATCAGAAAAATCTCCATTCTTCTTAACCCAGAGGTAAACTGAACCCAAGAGCTTCCAACTGAAAGTCTGACATTTACCACATGACAATATTGGGAATTATCTGATTATCCTCCAACTGGCAAAACTGTTTATACTACCCACATGATTATATTGGTAATTATCTGATTATCCTCCAACTGGCAAAACTGTTTATACTACCCACATGATTATATTGGTAATTATCTGATTATCCTCCAACTGGCAAAACTGTTTATACTACCCACATGATTATATTGGTAATTATCTGATTATTCTACAACTGGCAAAACTGTTTATACTACCCACATGATTATATTGGTAATTATCTGATTATTCTACAACTGGCAAAACTGTTTATACTACCCACATGATTATATTGGTAATTATCTGATTATTCTACAACTGGCAAAACTGTTTATACTACACACATGATTATATTGGTAATTATCTGATTATTCTACAACTGGCAAAACTGCTCATACTACACACACAATTATAATGTAAATTATCCAATTATTCTCCAACTGTTTATACTATACCTGAGCATAAGCCTACCGATCAGTACCATAGGCCCAGTCACATACTTTCACACATTTCTTCAATGTCTAAATAACACAACAGTACAACAACTTTCAATTCAAATTCAGACAAGCAAAAAGAACATGTTGTGATCGCACTGCTCTGTACTGGACATGTTAAAGATACACTGTGGGGATTTAACCTTCTGACTCCCTCACCCTGTCTGCCAGCTTTCTGCATTGTCTGCCACAACAGCAAAGCAAACACTTAACCCTTTCGATCCCCTACTATCCATCATCTTCTGGCAGGAAGCCGGTGGACAGGGTGGGGACTGAAAGGGTTATGGTTTTTACAACTAGAGGATAAAGCATGGGAGTCAAAGGGTTAAGGCTTTTACTACTAGAGGATAAAGCATGGGAGTCAAAGGGTTAAGGTTTTTACTACTAGAGGATAAAGCATGGGAGTCAAAGGGTTAAGGTTTTTACAACTAGAGGATAAAGCATGGGAGTCAAAGGGTTAAGGTTTTTACTACTAGAGGATAAAGCATGGGAGTCAAAGGGTTAAGGTTTTTACTACTAGAGGATAAAGCATGGGAGTCAAAGAGTTAAGGTTTTTACAACTAGAGGATAAAGCATAAAAGTCAAAGGGTTAAGGTTTTTACAACTAGAGGATAAAGCATGGGAGTGAAAAGGTTAACAGTTATCCTACTGCTCTTTTTTGCTTATAAATGCATTTTTTTCTGCTTCATGGATGTGTACAGGTGCATCAATGTTTTAACACTTTGGCATCGTCAGCTGGCTATTTGACCTACTTCCCTGCAGACGTGCCAGCTGCCACTGACTTCTTTCCCTGGAAACGTGCATTCTTAGGCCACTTTGAATTAATTTTCAAAGGCGCCTCAAATGACTAACATCAACATGTAGGGTATGGTTAGAAAGGTAATTTAATCCTCTTTTAGGATATCTACAGTATAAGGTTTGTTCAGACATGCTTTGAGGTTATTTGTGCAATGAAATATCATGGTTGAGGAGCATTTCAGACAAGCATTTCATCCATTCAGCAGATGTAAACAAAACAGAAAAAAAGAGACACCAATTCTCCATGACTTGTATCATCTGATCAGAAGCTCAGAAAAGTACACACTCACACAAATAGTCCACAATCCTGAGTGAACAGCGACATCGCGCATTCGCAGGGCGCTCCATTTTGCCTTTGTTTCAGTGAAGCACGCGGTTCGGGTGACGTTGTTCTTGCGCCCGAAAAATTCTTCAAATAGACTATTTACTCGGGAAATCACTCTCACAGTATTTAGAAATGGTTACTTGATACTATAATAGTGGTTGTTTAACTTAGACCGTAACTGGCTACATGTAGGAATTTTCTAACGCAAGACGCTAGAATCCTAGCGTTACGTTGTCAGCGGCGAGCTTGCTGAACGCTATATCCCTAGTGTTCCGGCGCCTGCGGTTCTCCACGAGAACGTTAGCGGGCTAGTGTTACGATGTGAAAAAGTTAATGTTCACCCGTGAGTAATCCATCACATCATTATCACCATATCATCTAGGAAGAAACTGTAAACGATACCCAATTTACACATGATATACGTAAATCTGGGGTACCTGCTGTCATTTCTAGATCTAGACTAGCAGGTGTCATGAATTTTACAGCCTCTAAGGCAACTGCGTCATAAGGACTGATCCATATGAATGAGGTTTTGGCTGTCATGGCAGTCTGTTGCATTATGGTTACAAAATAAGTACGACATCAAGAAAAGAAAACTGTCTTTAAACTAAACAAGATTCAATACAAGCACCATTACATCACTGGACATCAATACCAAAGGTTAAAGATATGTACATTGGTTGCTAGATATGGACAGTAATTCCTAACACTAATGTTACGTAATGTCAATTAATAATGTACACTGTAGACGTCGTCTCACAGCCCAGCTTCCAGGCAAATAGTTCTTGATTGTAAAGAAAAGCAAGATTCTCAACACAAATCTGGGAGATAAAACTACACATTAATAAAGCATATTCTTACACATGCACACACACACTAACAGTAACACTACACACTAATAAAGCGTATTTTTACACATGCACACACACTAACACATCACACTAATAAGGCAAATTCTTACACATGCACACACACACACACACACACAAACAAACATACAGGTATGCAGACATATCTAAACCAATCTGCCATTCTTTCATATCTAAACCAATCTCCCATTCTTTCACCTGAAATGTGAACAAAATTCTAATATGGTATTTTCTTTAGACAAAAAGAGAAAGAAAAAACAGAAAATATCACAAAGAAAAATGCCCTCCTGCACTGCAGAATCTTTGTAACAACAATCTCAGTCTCAGCAGACCCAGCAAAAATTTGCAAAGCGTGACACCCCATCCCCCCTACCCCACCCCACCCCCGTCCACTATTATACACAAAGTAAAAGACGTAATTATCACACACCACATAAGAGATCTAACTCCTTCATGAGCTGACCAGAGTCATGTAAGTATTACAGTAAATCAGAAGACAATGTTGTGGCCTTTCAAGCTGTCTATCTGTGATCTCATACACATGTCATCCCATGACAGAAAACAGACTGGAAACATTCACAGTAACACAACTTGAACAGATTTTATCAATCATCCCATGACAGAAACATTCACAGTAACACAACTTGAACAGATTTTATCAATCATCCCATGACAGAAAACATTCACAGTAACACAACTTGAACAGATTTTATCAATCATCCCATGACAGAAACAAAGACTGGAAACACTCACAGTAACACAACTTGAACAGATTTTATCAATCATCCCATGACAGAAACAACAGACTGGAAACATTCACAGTAACACAACTTGAACAGATTTTATCAATCAAGCTAGGAACACCTGATCAAACAGTGCTTTGAGTTGACATCACCCCCATATTGCCCTCTGTGTCAGCTGTGAAATGACAGCGTCTCATCAACTCAGTTTCCTACATCAATATTCAAAGACAACTAGTCTACAAACATTCACAGTTAAATCTTCACGGTCACAATGGCATTGCCTTAACCTATGACCTCAGGAACCCTCTTCACTCATGATCGTCATCGCTTTTCTAATCAGTTTTACATTCTGTACATTTTGTACTGTTGGTGAATTCACTGTTGTCTTTATTTTGCACACACACAATTTACAACGCATTCTACAGACAATTGTGCAACCAACCATCCACACCTAAAACATGTGAGTTATGGATGACAACATTTCCCTGATGTTCATCTGCAGCTTGACAACCTGGTGCCTTACCTATACTTCTGTGGGTTTATCATTAAATTAAAGTTCACAATGAACCAGCATCACGTCAATCATACAACATCTGGAGACTTCAATGCACACTTGTGTTTACAGAACACTGACACTGACACAACACCGCGAAGCAAGACGCCATGTTTGAGCTGCCGCCATATCAGTGTATGCCAGACTTAATACAATTATATGTTGTTGGCATGGCCACAGACATTAACCACAGACAGTCAGTGTCTATTCTCTTTCATAATCTGTTCTAACCACTCCTGACTGGTCCAAACTGTTCAAGTCAGACAAAGGACACAACTTCCTGCCATATACAGAAAGTGCTCACAGCATACGACCATCATCAAAGATGGCCTTTCTGAGAGGAGCCAATAGTAGTGCAAACCAACTATTCTGAGAAACACTCCATGACGAGATAAAGAGCTAACTAGGAGTACTACAAACATGTTGTAACCAGGAGTACTACAAACATGTTGTAACCAGGAGTACTACAAACATGTTGTAACCAGGAGTACTACAAACATAATGTTGTAACCAGGAGTACTACAAACATGTTGTAACCAGGAGTACTACAAACATGTTGTAACCAGGAGTACTACAAACATGTTCTAACCAGGAGTACTACAAACATGTTGTAACCAGGAGTACTACAAACATGTTTTAACCAGGAGTACTACAAACATGTTCTAACCAGGAGTACTACAAACATTTCTAACCAGGAGTACTACAAACATGTTGTAACCAGGAGTACTACAAACATGTTGTAACCAGGAGTACTACAAACATGTTCTAACCAGGAGTACAAAACATGTTGTAACAAGAGTACTACAAACATGTTTAACCAGGAGTACTACAAACATGTTTTAACCAGGAGTACTACAAACATGTTCTAACCAGGAGTGCTACAAACATGTTGTAAACCAGGAGTGCTACAAACATGTTCTAACCAGGAGTACTACAAACATTGTTAACCAGGAGTGCTCAACATGTTCTAACCAGGAGTACTACAAACATAATGTTGTAAGGATCTATCTCCCATTCATCAGCCATGGTGGAATGAGGTACCAGTCTACAAACTCCAAAAGGTCGTAAGACATACATACAGACATGTCCATGATCTGTCCTACACTGCAGGCCATCTACACTATGGCTGACACTTTAAAAATGTCCTATTGCACTGCTTGTGTCATGCTGATTGATCTACTGTCTTTGGTACATGCGCCAGATCAGTCTCTCCATAAGATATACAGGCGGACAAGTCAGTCGTTCTATTCCACTTGAACTTGTATGCAGATCCAGGGTGACTGTCATACAAAAAACTGCAGATATCCTGTGCTGCCAGTATTGTAAATCACACTTGTACAGTCAGATTGTACTGCAGGCAGGATCCTGACAAGGATTAAGCAAGAAATAGGTCCACCGGTCACTCACAGACAATATCCCGGTGGTCATATATAACACATCTGTACTTACATCCATGTTCTTGCACTTGTATGCAATCCATGTCTGGCTTTCAGACAGTCTGTAGTCACTTACAAGCACAGTGTGTATTTACAGACAGGTCACGTGCTGTGGTGTAAGGCGTCCTGTACTTCTGACAGTTACATCCAACTATAAGACAGACTTTACTTGCAGGCAAACATGACCATGTGGACATGCCACTTGGGTAGGGAAACACTCGCACACGTAGGCCAGTCAACCTGATCTCCTCACATTGATGACCTTACACATGTTGGTGCCCTGTGTCACAAACACCATGATCTTAGTACCAGTCACCACATTCACACAATATTCATTCTGACACACACACATGTTTGTCCTGTACAAACACCATGTTTAGTACCAGTCACCACATCACACAATTTATTTGACAACACACATGTTGTGCCGTGCACAAACACCATGATCTTGTACCAGTCACCACATTCACACATTTATTCTAAAACACATTTGTGCCTGTTCACACACCATGATCTTATACGTCACACACTCAACATTCATTCTGACACACACACACATGTTGTGCCCTGTGTCACAAACACCATGATCTTAGTACCAGTCACCACATTCACACAATATCATTCTGACACACACACATGTTGGTGCCCTGTGTCACAAACACCATGATCTTAGTACCAGTCACCACATTCACACAATATCATTCTGACACACTCACATGTTGTGCCTGTGTCACACAACACCATGATCTAGTACCATCACCACATCACACAATATCATTCTGACACACACACATGTTGATGTCCTGTGTCACAAACACCATGATCTTAGTACCAGTCACCACATTCACACAATATCATTCTGACACACACACATGTTGGTGCCCTGTGTCACAAACACCATGATCTTAGTACCAGTCACCACATTCACACAATATCATTCTGACCACACACACATGTTGATGTCCTGTGTCACAAACACCATGATCTTAGTACCAGTCACACATTCACACAATATCATTCTGACACACACACATGTTGATGTCCTGTGTCACAAACACCATGATCTTAGTACCAGTCACCACATTCACACAATATCATTCTGACACACACACATGTTGGTGCCCTGTGTCACAAACACCATGATCTTAGTACCAGTCACCACATTCACACAATATTATTCTGACACACACACACATGTTGATGTCCTGTGTCACAAACACCATGATCTTAGTACCAGTCACAACACAACATTCACACAATTATTATTCTGACACACAACATGTTGAGTCCTGTGTCACAAACACCATGATCTTAGTACCAGTCACCACATTCACACAATATCATTCTGACACACACACATGTTGGTGCCCTGTGTCACAAACACCATGATCTTAGTACCAGTCACACATTCACACAATATTATTCTGACACACACACACATGTTGATGTCCTGTGTCACAAACACCATGATCTTAGTACCAGTCACAACACAACATTCACACAATATTATTCTGACACACACACATGTTGATGTCCTGTGTCACAAACACCATGATCTTAGTACCAGTCACCAACATTCACACAATATCATTCTGACACACACACATGTTGGTGCCCTGTGTCACAAACACCATGATCTTAGTACCAGTCACAACATTCACACAATATCATTCTGACACAACACACACATGTTGAGTGCCCTGTGTCACAAACACCATGATCTTAGTACCAGTCACACACATTCACACAATATCATTCTGACACACACACACTGTTGGTGCCCTGTGTCACAAACACCATGATCTTAGTACCAGTCACAACATTCACACAATATCATTCTGACACACACACATGTTGTGCCCTGTGTCACAAACACCATGATCTTAGTACCAGTCACAACAACATTCACACAATATCATTCTGACACACACACACATGTTGATGCCCTGTGTCACAAACACCATGATCTTAGTACCAGTCCACACATTCACACAATATCATTCTGACACACACACACATGTTGTGCCCTGTGTCACAAACACCATGATCTTAGTACCAGTCACAACATTCACACAATATCATTCTGACACACACACACATGTTGTGCCCTGTGTCACAAACACCATGATCTTAGTACCAGTACAACACCACATTCACACAATATCATTCTGACACACACACACATGTTGATGCCCTGTGTCACAAACACCATGATCTTAGTACCAGTCACAACACACATTCACACAATATCATTCTGACACACACACACATGTTGTGCCCTGTGTCACAAACACCATGATCTTAGTACCAGTCACAACATTCACACAATATCATTCTGACACACACACATGTTGATGCCCTGTGTCACAAACACCATGATCTTAGTACCAGTCAAACACCACATTCACACAATATCATTCTGACACACACAACATGTTGATGCCCTGTGTCACAAACACCATGATCTTAGTACCAGTCACAACACTTCACACAATATCATTCTGACACACACACACATGTTGATGCCCTGTGTCACAAACACCATGATCTTAGTACCAGTCACACACATTCACACAATATCATTCTGACACACACACACATGTTGGTGCCCTGTGTCACAAACACCATGATCTTAGTACCAGTCACAACATTCACACAATATCATTCTGACACACACACACATGTTGGTGCCCTGTGTCACAAACACCATGATCTTAGTACCAGTCACAACATTCACACAATATCATTCTGACACACACACACATGTTGATGCCCTGTGTCACAAACACCATGATCTTAGTACCAGTCACAACACAACATTCACACAATATCATTCTGACACACACACATGTTGGTGCCCTGTGTCACAAACACCATGATCTTAGTACCAGTCACAACATTCACACAATATCATTCTGACACACACACACATGTTGGTGCCCTGTGTCACAAACACCATGATCTTAGTACCAGTCACAACACCACATTCACACAATATCATTCTGACACACACACACATGTTGATGCCCTGTGTCACAAACACCATGATCTTAGTACCAGTCACAACACACATTCACACAATATCATTCTGACACACACACACATGTTGATGCCCTGTGTCACAAACACCATGATCTTAGTACCAGTCACAACATTCACACAATATCATTCTGACACACACACACATGTTGATGCCCTGTGTCACAAACACCATGATCTTAGTACCAGTCACAACATTCACACAATATTATTCTGACACACACACACATGTTGATGCCCTGTGTCACAAACACCATGATCTTAGTACCAGTACACACAACATTCACACAATATCATTCTGACACACACACACATGTTGATGCCCTGTGTCACAAACACCATGATCTTAGTACCAGTACAACACAACATTCACACAATATCATTCTGACACACACACACATGTTGTGCCCTGTGTCACAAACACCATGATCTTAGTACCAGTCACAACACATTCACACAATATCATTCTGACACACACACATGTTGGTGCCCTGTGTCACAAACACCATGATCTTAGTACCAGTCACAACATTCACACAATATCATTCTGACACACACACACATGTTGATGCCCTGTGTCACAAACACCATGATCTTAGTACCAGTCACAACATTCACACAATATCATTCTGACACACACACACATGTTGATGCCCTGTGTCACAAACACCATGATCTTAGTACCAGTCCACACACATTCACACAATATCATTCTGACACACACACATGTTGGTGCCCTGTACCACAAACACCATGATCTTAGTACCAGTCACAACATTCACACAATATTATTCTGACACACACACACATGTTGATGTCCTGTGTCACAAACACCATGATCTTAGTAACAGTCACAACATTCACACAATATCATTCTGACCACACACACACACATGTTGGTGCCCTGTACCACAAACACCATGATCTTAGTACCAGTCACAACACAACATTCACACAATATCATTCTGACACACACACACATGTTGGTGCCCTGTGTCACAAACACCATGATCTTAGTACCAGTCACAACATTCACACAATATCATTCTGACACACACACACATGTTGGTGCCCTGTGTCACAAACACCATGATCTTAGTACCAGTCACAACACAACATTCACACAATATTATTCTGACACACACACACATGTTGATGCCCTGTGTCACAAACACCATGATCTTAGTACCAGTCACAACATTCACACAATATCATTCTGACACACACACACATGTTGGTGCCCTGTACCACAAACACCATGATCTTAGTACCAGTCACAACATTCACACAATATTATTCTGACACACACACACATGTTGATGCCCTGTGTCACAAACACCATGATCTTAGTACCAGTCACAACACAACATTCACACAATATCATTCTGACACACACACATGTTGGTGCCCTGTGTCACAAACACCATGATCTTAGTACCAGTCACAACACAACATTCACACAATATTATTCTGACACACACACATGTTGGTGCCCTGTACCACAAACACCATGATCTTAGTACCAGTCACCACATTCACACAATATTATTCTGACACACACACACATGTTGATGTCCTGTGTCACAAACACCATGATCTTAGTACCAGACACAACATTCACACAATATCATTCTGACACACACACACATGTTGGTGCCCTGTGTCACAAACACCATGATCTTAGTACCAGTCACCACATTCACACAATATTATTCTGACACACACACATGTTGGTGCCCTGTGTCACAAACACCATGATCTTAGTACCAGTCACAACACAACATTCACACAATATTATTCTGACACACACACATGTTGGTGCCCTGTGTCACAAACACCATGATCTTAGTACCAGTCACAACATTCACACAATATCATTCTGACACACACACATGTTGGTGCCCTGTGCCACAAACACCATGATCTTAGTACCAGTCACAACACAACATTCACACAATATCATTCTGACACACACACACGTTGATGCCCTGTGTCACAAACACCATGATCTTAGTACCAGTCACAACATTCACACAATATTATTCTGACACACACACACATGTTGGTGCCCTGTGTCACAAACACCATGATCTTAGTACCAGTCACAACATTCACACAATATCATTCTGACACACACACATGTTGGTGCCCTGTGTCACAAACACCATGATCTTAGTACCAGTCACAACACCACATTCACACAATATCATTCTGACACACACACACATGTTGGTGCCCTGTGTCACAAACACCATGATCTTAGTACCAGTCACAACACAACATTCACACAATATTATTCTGACACACACACACATGTTGATGCCCTGTGTCACAAACACCATGATCTTAGTACCAGTCACAACACCACATTCACACAATATCATTCTGACACACACACACATGTTGGTGCCCTGTGTCACAAACACCATGATCTTAGTACCAGTCACAACATTCACACAATATTATTCTGACACACACACACATGTTGATGCCCTGTGTCACAAACACCATGATCTTAGTACCAGTCACAACATTCACACAATATCATTCCGACACAGACATGTCAGTGGAATGATTTGTTACTGTATTTTCAAACCCTGTACTTACAGGCCTTCAAATTATGAAAAGTATTCAGTATACTAGAGCTTAAATCTATGAAAACCTGACAGTAGACGGTAAATATAATTACCAGCCTCTTACGGGCTCCACCCAGACCTACCAATAAAGTTCTGTTTGTGACATAATCTAATGCTACCTGTGTACACACAGAGACAAAGAGCATCACTCACTTGAGACAGGTGAGGAAAACTTTGCGAGCGTTGCGGTGAGTGAACTGAATGGGGTAACCTTTGAACGTCTGGCCCTCTGGCACCGCCTGTCGCACTGCATCCTGGAATTCTTCATTGCCGGCAGTGACACCTAGTCATCCATCACAAAACATGTCTAACTTTACACGCAGGACTGATAAGTCATCATTTGACAATTCTGACTTATACACTGGACTTACAGGCAGGCAATTGACAGATATGATTAATAAACAGACTAACAATCATTTGACAAATCTGACTGATAGATGGGACTGACAATCATTTGACAAGTCTGACTTATACATTAGTCTGATAATCATTTGACAAATCTGATTTATACACCAGACTGATAATCATTTGACAAATCTGACCTATAAACCAGTCTAACAATTACTTGACAAATCTGACTTATACACCAGTCTAACAATCACTTGACAAATCTGACTTATACACCAGTCTAACAATTACTTGACAAATCTGACTTATACACCAGTCTAACAATTACTTGACAAATCTGACTTATACACCAGTCTAACAATTACTTGACAAATCTGACTTATACACCAGTCTATCAATTACTTGACAAATCTGACTTATACACCAGTCTAACAATTACTTGACAAATCTGACTTATACACCAGTCTAACAATTACTTGATAAATCTGACTTATACACCAGTCTAACAATCACTTGACAAATCTGACTTATACACCAAACTGAATATCATTTGACAAATCTGACAGCAGACCGACATGCCATCAAAAGTGTGCACAGGGGATAAAATGCAGACAACCACTTTATTTTTCGTTCTGATAATTAAACTGTGTGCACTGTCAATTTACTAAAAAAAAAATCAAATAAACAGATAAAGAATATCCAACGACTAATCAAGGACGTACCAGTGACTCTCTCTGTTTCATAAGCAGCTAAGGCTGGGGTCAGAATATAACTGAGCTGATCATCCCATGGAGTTGTGAGGCCTTGGTCCTTCAACACACACACACACACATGTACTGACTTCAATTTTTATCACGGCAACAGACTGGTGAAACCTATATACACATGTTCATACACACACACACATGTACTGACTTCAATTTTATCACGGCAACAGACTGGTGAAACCTATATACACATGTTCATACACACACACACATGTACTGACTTCAATTTTATCACGGCAACAGACTGTGAAACCTATATACACATGTTCACACACACACACACATGTACTGACTTCAATTTTATCCGGCAACAGACTGGTGAAACCTATATACACATGTTCACACACACACCTGTCACCCACAGATGCTCCTTCCTCCCACCTCTACACATACAGAAACCGTAGTTAAATCATAATCATCTGCACACTTTTCTTTTCTCTTCTAAACATCTGCAGCAATTGTTTTCACTTGCAAACATCCGCAACAATCATGTTTTCACTCGCAAACATCTGCAGCAATCGTGTTTTCACTCGCAAACATCTGCAGCAATCATGTTTTCACTCGCAAACATCTGCAGCAATCATGTTTTCACTTGCAAACATCTGCAGCAATCATGTTTTCACTTGCAAACATCCGCAACAATCATGTTTTCACTCGCAAACATCCGCAGCAATCATGTTTTCACTGGCAAACATCCGCAACAATCATGTTTTCACTTGCAAACATCCGCAACAATCATGTTTTCACTTGCAAACATCCGCAACAATCATGTTTTCACTTGCAAACATCCGCAACAATCATGTTTTCACTTGCAAACATCCGCAGCAATCATGTTTTCACTCGCAAACATCCGCAACAATCATGTTTTCACTCGCAAACATCTGCAGCAATCATGTTTTCACTCGCAATCTTCCGCAACAATCATGTTTTCACTCGCAAACATCTGCAGCAATCATGTTTTCACTTGCAAACATCTGCAGCAATCATGTTTTCACTTGCAAACATCCGCAACAATCATGTTTTCACTCGCAAACATCTGCAACAATCATGTCTTCACTCGCAAACTTTCAACCCATTCCCTATCCCAAACCACACTGTTACAACATTAAACAGTTCTCACCAGCAGCAGTCTACTTGTTGTTCCTTGCAAGCTTTTGACCATATTAACAAAAATGTTGATTTTGTTTTGTTTTTTGTTTTGCCGTCCCGATTTCTGTGCCGACTTTGATGGCATTCATGCCACTCTTTTCATTCCAGGTCCTCAACACACCCCAGCCCCAAACTGATTCAACCAAAGTCCTAACTTTACCTGTCAATGTCCTACCTATACCTACCATTCAAATAAACAAATAAAGAAATTGAGTTATACAGAGGTGTGTCTCTCCATCTGTAAAACTCCTACAAATCCACATGAAAACTACTAGAAATGTGGACAAGTTAACAAAACATCTACATTTTACACCACATCACTGTAAGCTATCATGATTACAACAGGCCACACAGTATCATTACTTGCAATCTAATCATGATGTGTTATTATGTTAAGTGCAATAAGCAATGCTTTTGACATGGATTTTTCACACTAAGTCATTCAAGCTTTTGACATGGACTTTTCACACTAAGTCATTCAAGCTTTTGACATGGACTTTTCACACTAAGTCATTCAAACTTTTGACATGGACTTTTCACACTAAGTCATTTACGCTTTTGACATGAACTTTTCACACTAAGTCATTCAAACTTTTGACATGGACTTTTCACACTAAGCCATTCAAGCTTTTGACATGGACTTTTCACACTAAGTCATTCAAACTTTTGACATGGACTTTTCACACAAGTCATTCAAACTTTTGACATGGACTTTTCACACTAAGTCATTCAAGCTTTTGACGTGGATTTTTCACACTAAGTCATTCAAACTTTTGACATGGACTTTTCACACTAAGTCATTCAAGCTTTTGACATGGACTTTTCACACTAAGTCATTCAAACTTTTGACATGGACTTTTCACACTAAGTCATTCAAACTTTTGACGCGGACTTTTCACACTAAGTCATTCAAACTTTTGACATGGACTTTTCACACTAAGTCATTCAAACTTTTGACGTGGACTTTTCACACTAAGTCATTCAAACTTTTGACATGGACTTTTCACACTAAGTCATTCAAACTTTTGACATGGACTTTTCACACTAAGTCATTCAAACTTTTGACATGGACTTTTCACACTAAGTCATTCAAACTTTTGACATGGACTTTTCACACTAAGTCATTCAAACTTTTGACATGGACTTTTCACACTAAGTCATTCAAGCTTTTGACATGGACTTTTCACACTAAGTCATTCATGCTTTTGACGTGGACTTTTCACACTAAGTCATTCAAACGACATTATCATTATTATAACGGCTGGGTTTTAAACAACAATAACAATTACCTGACGATGCTGCACCACCAGACGGCGTAGTTGTATCTCCAGGTCGTTGCTGACCAGTGTGGGGTCAAGGGTGGAGCCGATGAGTGGTGGAGGGGACGGCCAGAGGGGACTGACACCAGGACCACACACTGACAGCAACACTTCACTCGACATGTTCTTCCACAATGACCCATTGTGCAACTCAAAACGACACTCCTCCACACGGTCACTTGTCTGTAGAGAACAATCATCTTCCATAATGACACAAAATATACAGACAACAATAATGACATTCCTCCACACGGTCAGTCATCTGTAGAGAATAATCATGATCACTGATGACATAAAATATACAGACAAGATTAACAACACTCCATACGGTCACTTGTCTGATGGGAATAATCGTGTTCAATAATGACATAAAATATACAGACAAGATTAACAACACTCCATATGGTCACTTGTCTGATGGAATAATTGTGTTCAATAATGACATAAAATATGAGGACAAGATTAACAACGCTCCACATGGTGAGCTGTCCTTAGAAAATAATCATGTTTAACAGCAAAAGGGTTAACCATCCTTCAGACGTCAACAGACACCCGCTGTGCTGTGAATAGTTCCAGTAGGGATGTACATCTCACACATACATAAGCAGGCAAGCATCCTTATACAAATGTATTCACAAACATGTTGTCAGCAAACATTACAACACTACTTTTATGGTTCCTGTGACCCTTTATACAAATGTGTTAACCAGTATGTTGTCAGCAAGCATTACAACACTACTTTTGTGGTTCCTGTGACCCTTTATACAAATGTATTCACAAACATGTTGTCAGCAAACATTATGACACTACTTTGTGGTTCCTGTGACCCCTTCACCTGTATTCCATCATTCTCTGCAATGACCACGCTTATCACAAGATCAAGTAACAGTAGATTCCTTCTCCCGTTATGACACTGAAAACACACCTGGCTTATTTCAGCACACACAATTATCAATACTTGTGGGACTTAATATACAACCTGATGTCGGAGTAAATTCATCCATATACAAAGAAAAGCTTAATGTCTTGTTTTAATTTCTTGTCCTCTGGGCACTCTGATTGCTGACCTTTCAAACTTTATGATTAATATTCTTGGCAGCCTTTAGATTTGGCGCTGAACCCAAGTTCAAAATTTAGTCCAAAATCATCAAAGAAATCGCAGCTGATCAGTTTAAACATGCCAAGTCACTCACCATCATCATGACCCCAAAAATGAGCCACACATATTCACACTTGCACATCTATGTGTACTGAAATTGGATTCTTATATAAACTGTGCAAACAAAAAAGACTACACACAATCAAATTTACACATGTGTCCACAATGAAGCTGAGTTTGATATAAACAGTATAAAACATAAACAACTCCACCCTATTATGTCAAAGACATACAACATAATTATGCCACACGCCAACATGACTAAACATTCCTCATGTAAATGTGACCTCCCGCCTCGAAATCAGTCTTAACTCGCAGTCAGTCAAACAGCACTAGGAGCTGAAAAGGTGACTGAGGGTCTATCTGGGATGTTTTGACTTTTTCTCAAAATTCATTTCTGTAGACTATAATCTATCGCCCACAGAAATTTTTTTCTTGAAAAAATATTCTTAATCAATTTAAATTGGTATTTTAATGCACTGATCGCAGCAGAAAGAACGCAATTTCCTACCAAATATATCTATTTTTATCTCTTATTATGAACCATAACCTGCACAGTACCCGCACATGTAATATACTGACGGAAAGCTCTTTGGTGCACCTTTCAGATAATGACACCGAAAATTAGAAACAAACTGGTCAAAGCCACCAAATAAAGAAATTAAATGAAAATGTGTAGGAGAGCACACAAAAACTTTAGAGGCCGTTTTCTCAAAATGGCCGTCATACAACTTAATGACTTTAAACATACATAACTTCTACATTTTTTTTTAGCACAAGCTTTATTCAAGTCCCAAAATAATCAGCAGAATGTACACTTTCCAGTGATATGTAGATATATCTCAAAATGCCCAAAATGCTAGTTAAGACTGATTTCGTGGCGGGGGGTCACAAATGAAATGAATGAAAAACCAACATAACAATGGAGGTACCTGGTTGTTGGCATAAAATGTGCGGTGGCTGAAGACACATCCAATGGTTTTGTACGGATGTTTGGCCCGCTCTCTCTTGGCCATGGGCGGGGCCATGGGATCGATGGGTTCATGTATGAATCTGTACATCATAAAGGACCAAAGATGCCATTCAGAGACAGAATTTGCCGCTTTAACCAGATGCCATTCAGAGACAGAATTTGCCGCTTTAACCAGATGCCATTCAGAGACAGAATTTGCTGCTTTAACCAGATGCCATTCAGAGACAGAATTTGCTGCTTTAACCAGATGCCATTCAGAGACAGAATTTGCCGCTTTAACCAGATGCCATTCAGAGACAGAATTTGCTGCTTTAACCAGATGCCATTCAGAGACAGAATTTGCTGCTTTAACCAGATGCTAAATACTTATCAAAAGCATTATACCCACATGATGATGATGGTGATATGATGGCAATGATAAAGATGACAGAGAATCCAGAAGGAATTTGACATTGCCACAACATGTCCTACAACCCACAATTTGAAGATAACTGAAAGTTTAACATGACCCAGGGCTTAAAACAGGAGGAGGAAAAAAAACACTGAAACTAGGGGGAGTCCGGGGGGGGGGGCAAATCAGGGGCCATAACTTGCGCGCCGTTATTATGAACGCTTGCAAGCCGATCACGGATGCCTTGCTCATTTCGTTTTTTTATTTTTTATTTTTATTTTGACAAACCGAAATTGCGGAATTCCGCCCAGACACGGAATGTTTTAAGCCCTGATGACCAGTTCTAAAATGGAAGGTGAAGTGTCGAAAAATGTTGGTCATGTGCATGATGAGTGTATATATGTAATCATAATACAATCAAGTGTTCATTTAGATATACACAAAAGATGACGTCAAACAACCTCTATCGCAGAAGTGAACATGTATGTAAACACATACATATACATATTTCTATGCACACACACACACACACACACACACACACACACACATATCTCTACACACACACACACACACACACACACACACACACACACACACATATCTCTATACAAACACAAATAACAGGTACAGAAACAGAAAAAACAACTGTGTTCCTTGAAACTTGTCTTGAGA
>JAPXFY010000020.1:73125098-73130098 GCA_030674185.1 Monoplex corrugatus
CCTATGTGGGAAACCAACCCCGGAATGGTCAGTTCAGTTATTCAATCGGCCATTGTTCTCCTTATATGTCCTGTTGCTGAGATACAATCAGTATTATGAAACAGCATGCTTTGAGAGGAATGTATGGAACTTGATGCTTCTCAGATAAATGCTTTGCTACCATGGACACGGTGATCTGAACTATGTAAGACACAACCCAGATAAATGCTTTGCTACCATGGACACGGTGATCTGAACTATGTAAGACACAACCCAGATAAATGCTTTGCTACCATGGACACGGTGGTCTGAACTATGTAAGACACAACCCAGATAAATGCTTTGCTACCATGGACACGGTGATCTGAACTATGTAAGACACAACCCAGATAAATGCTTTGCTACCATGGACACGGTGATCTGAACTATGTAAGACACAACTCAGATAAATGCTTTGCTACCATGGACACGGTGGTCTGAACTATGTAAGACACAACTCAGATAAATGCTTTGCTACCATGGACACGGTGGTCTGAACTATGTAAGACACAACCCAGATAAATGCTTTGCTACCATGGACACGGTGGTCTGAACTATGTAAGACACAACCCAGATAAATGCTTTGCTACCATCGACACGGTGGTCTGAACTATGTAAGACACAACCCAGATAAATGCTTTGCTACCATCGACACGGTGGTCTGAACTATGTAAGACACAACCCAGATAAATGCTTTACTACCATGGACACGGTGGTCTGAACTATGTAAGACACAACAGGAAGGATTTAAAGATAATCCGAAACTAACTTCATCATAATTCTTGACATTTCAATTTGATGAGTAATTCTAACATCACAATTTCACACAGTAACCTTGAAAATAACAATGAGATAACCTCAAACGAAAATGAATCACATCAGTTCTTGAATTCAGTATTTCTAATTCATGATTTCTGGCTGTCAATTCACTATTCCTGACAATCATTTCACTACAGAACTAACCACAGCAGCTTGTGACAAGACAACTGCATGCATGATATAAGTGCATCATTAACTATTCAACACCATAAGGTGGAAAGTCCGGCCTAGAAACATAACCACAGCTGATGTACAGGCAAGATACCTACATGTATGATGATATAACTGTATTATTTATAGCACTTTACACCATAACATTATAAGTACGGCCTAGAAACATAACCACAGCTGATGTACAGGCAAGATACCTACATGTATGATGATAGAACTGTATTTATAGCACTTTACACCATAACATTATAAGTACGGCCTAGAAACATAATCACAGCTGATGTACAGGCAAGATAATACCTACATGCATGATGATAGAACTGTATTTATAGCACTTTACACCATAACATTATAAGTACGGCCTAGAAACATAATCACAGCTGATGTACAGGCAAGATACCTACATGCATGATTATAGAACTGTATTTATAGCACTTTACACCATAACATTATAAGTCTGGCCTAGAAACATAATCACAGCTGATGTACAGGCAAGATACCTACATCCATGATGATATAACTATATTTAGGCACTTTACACCATAAGACTACACACAAGGCCTAGAAACATAACACAGCTGTCATTTCACATTGCACGCCTTCTGATCTATGGTTTTGCATACTGCAACCACTTCACCATGTTGTCTGATGCTATTTCAATACAGACCTGTGGTAGACACTAACACACTAGACTAGTTTTCAAGAAATTTGCAACACTCATTAAATGAGAACCAGAAGAACAAGCAAACCAAAAAGGACAAGTATTAAATACAAGACAAGACAAGTGCAAATTTTCGGCCAACCGGCCTTTGTCAAGCGCGAACACACGATCACGATCACGAACAGACACCAACCAACGGATAATAAGAAAAGGACTAAAAACTTCCCTGCAGCCTCGTCCAGTGGATAAAAAGGGATGATCAAGCTTGACAAAAGCTGGTTGGCCGAAAATTTGCACTTGTCTTGTCTTGTATTTAATACTCGTCCTTTTTGGTTTGCTTGTTCTTCTGGTTCCTGTTTGCTTGGACGCTGGCAGTCGCACTTGTTTTGGAACTCATTAAATGGTTTGCCCACTGTTAATCCTTTGACTTCCGCACCCTGTCCACCAACTGCAAAAACTTAACCCTTTGACTCCCTCATCCTACCCATCAGCTTCCTGTTGGAAGCTGGTGGACAGGATGAGGGAATCAAAGGATTAAGTTTTTGCTTTCCTAGCATGATTGACAACGCATGATCTTGGTGGAAAGGGTGCGAGAGTCAGAGGGTTAACGCACAATTACAAGAAACAAAGCGATTCATAAACATACACCCCTTTAGGGTTAACGCACAACTACAAGAAACAAAGCGATTCATAAACATACACCCCTTTAGGGTTAATGCACAACTACAAGAAACAAAACGATTCATAAACATACACCCCTTTAGGGTTAATGCACAACTACAAGAAACAAAGCGATTCATAAACATACACCCCTTTAGGGTTAACGCACAACTACAAGAAACAAAGCGATTCATAAACATACACCCCTTTAGGGTTAATGCACAACTACAAGAAACAAAGCGATTCATAAACATACACCCCTTTAGGGTTAACGCACAACTACAAGAAACAAAGCGATTCATAAACATACACCCCTTTACACACACTGACACAGAACTATAAATACAACATACCCCTTTGTTTTTGGAGAAAAATGCATGGAGAGAGGACCACTGTTCCAGCTTGTCTCCTCCTCCTAACGACTGCTGTTTCTCATAACGAATCAATGACACAAAGCGTGCAGCTTGGCGAGGCGTGTCCAGCAGTCGTCCCGCTCGAAGAGGGATCACAAAGGAAGACACAGGTCTGTAGTTGTTGTTCTCATCCTGCCAAAGGAACCATAATTACTGAGTGATGGTGACCTGTCAGCTACACACATTTGTCGTTACACATCCTGCCTGCAATATAAAATATAAAGTATAAAGTGTGCTGCCAACACTGCTAACTACACACAAGATCTGTACTTATAGTTCTAGTCCCATACATTTAACAATCAAACGATCATACAGCAACCAAATACACATATGTAGTCATCATCATGTGCCCTGCCGCATGACGTCGGTGATCATATTACTATTACATTTTACTCCAGTGATAAAACATTTTACAATATTACTATTACATGTTTTACCACCAGAATAAAATGTAATAGTAATACTGTAAAATTTTTATCACCACAGTAAAATGTAACAGTAATACTGTAAAATGTTTTATCACCACAGTAAAATGTAATGGTAATACTGTAAAATGTTTTATCACCACAGTAAAATGTAATGGTAATACTGTAAAATGTTTTATCACCACAGTAAAATGTAGTGGTAATACTGTAAAATGTTTTATCACCACAATAAAATGTAATAGTAATATTGTAAAATGTTTTATCACCACAGTAAAATGTAACAGTAATACTGTAAAATGTTTTATCACCACAGTAAAATGTAATAGTAATACTGTAAAATGTTTTATCACCACAGTAAAATGTAACAGTAATACTATAAAATGTTTTATCACCACAGTAAAATGTAATAGTAATATTGTAAAATGTTTTATCACCACAGTAAAATGTAATAGTAATATTGTAAAATGTTTTATCACCACAGTAAAATGTAATAGAAATATTGTAAAATGTTTTATCACCACAGTAAAATGTAATAGTAATACTGTAAAATGTTTTATCACCACAGTAAAATGTAACAGTAATACTGTAAAATGTTTTATCACCACAGTAAAATGTAATAGTAATATTGTAAAATGTTTTATCACCACAGTAAAATGTAATAGTAATATTGTAAAATGTTTTATCACCACAGTAAAATGTAATAGAAATATTGTAAAATGTTTTATCACCACAGTAAAATGTAATAGTAATATTGTAAAATGTTTTATCACCACAGTAAAATGTAATAGTAATACTGTAAAATGTTTTATCACCACAGTAAAATGTAATAGTAATACTGTAAAATGTTTTATCACCACAGTAAAATGTAACAGTAATACTGTAAAATGTTTTATCACCACAGTAAAATGTAATAGTGATATTGTAAAATGTTTTATCACCACAGTAAAATGTAATAGTAATACTGTAAAATGTTTTATCACCAAAGTAAAATGTAATAGTGATATTGTAAAATGTTTTATCACCACAGTAAAATGTAATAGTAATACTGTAAAATGTTTTATCACCACAGTAAAATGTAACAGTAATATTGTAAAATGTTTTATCACCACAGTAAAATGTAATAGTAATATTGTAAAATGTTTTATCACCACAGTAAAATGTAATAGTGATATTGTAAAATGTTTTATCACCACAGTAAAATGTAACAGTAATATTGTAAAATGTTTTATCACCACAATAAAATGTAACAGTAATATTGTAAAATGATTTATCACCACAGTAAAATGTAACAGTAATACTGTAAAATGTTTTATCACCAGAATAAAATGTAATGGTAATATTGTAAAATGTTTTATCACCACAGTAAAATGTAATGGTAATACTGTAAAATGTTTTATCACCAGAATAAAATGTAACAGTAATATTGTAAAATGTTTTATCACCAGAATAAAATGTAATAGTAATATTGTAAAATGTTTTATCACCACAGTAAAATGTAACAATAATTATGTAAAAATGCCTCACCAGAGAAAAATTTAACAGTAATATTGTAAAAAAAAATGTCTCACCAGAGCAAAGATCTTAATCAGTCTGTCCTCATGTTCAGGTTTGATGTCAAGATATTCCCGCCACCAGTGTTTGGCGAACTCCAGGAAGCGGCGGTCCTGTTCGGCCTGTTTGCCACGCTCCAGGTCCAGCTGGGTTCGAACCACCTTCTCCTCCAGACACTGTGTGGCCCGTGGGAACAGCTCCAGCTCTGCTTCCAGAATTCCCACCGGTACTTTGCTCTCTGGTCCTGTCACAACACAAGCATGCGTTGAACTACATTTAATT
>JAPXFY010000020.1:73132598-73155098 GCA_030674185.1 Monoplex corrugatus
CACACACCACACCACACCAACACACCACACCACACATCACACCACACACACACACACCACACACCACACACACACACCACACCACACCACACACCACACCACACACACACAAACACACACACAAACCTTCAGAATGTCTTGTTCATGTTTTGCTCTTTTATGTCTGGCCTACAATGTCCAAAATATACTGATACCCTTGTCATAATAACAATCCCTTTCAACTTGCTATTTCATCTGTTATCAGTATCATTTTCAATACTTCTTCCCATACTGACCTGTCCCTTTCAACTCTATGGAGACATTTAGGTGACCAGTTTTGGAAGTGAGCAGCGGTCGCCATTCAAAGTAGTTGGAGGACACAAGAGTCAACTCTCCTAGTGGGTTGGCCTTGATCAACACAATGTGAACCTGGTCACAGATGGACAACATGGAGGGCACGTCCGCCATCTTCCCTGCCTCTCCTGCACAGTGAACATTGCAAACATCAATAGACAGTAACAGTCAGGGCTTAAAACAGGAGGAGGAAAAAAACACTGAAACTAGGGGGGTTCGGGGGGGGGGGGGGGCAAATCAGGAGCAATAACTTGTGCGCCGTTGCTATGAACGCTTGCAAGCCGATCACGGATGCCTTGCTCTTTTCGGGTTCTTTTTTTGTCTTTTTTTTTTTTTTTTTTTTGACAAACCGAAATCGCGGAATTCCGCCCAGACACGGAACGATTTAAGCCCTGAACAGTGAGAAGCCCTGAACAGTGAGACATGTGGTGGTGGTGGTGTGGTGGTGGTGGTGGTGGTGGTGGTGGTGGTGGTGGTGGTTGTAGTGATGGTGAGAGTGCAGATGTCTTCACCCTTTCGATTCCCGCATATTGTCCACCAGCATCCTGTATTGCCAACCATGCTAGCAAAGCAAAAATTTAACCCTTTGAGTCCCTTACCCAAAGGAAGCTGGTGGATAGGTGAGGGACTAAAAGTAAAAGGGTTAAGTTTTTGCCGTAGGTGGATAAGTATTTAGACAGGCAGTAACACATTCCTTTTTAAGTTGCTGGCTGTGAATGAACTCTAGGCACTAGATCTCCAGTCCTCAGTTCTGTCAAGAACCAGACAACCTGACCCCACCCCACCCCCCACCCTCCGAAAAACTGTTCGGAAACTTGTGCAAGTCAAAAGCTTAACTCTTTCCTCTGTCCCTCTCACCTACTACACACATACATGCAAATATACAAACATACACACACATTACAGCCTACATACACAAACATGCAAATATACAAACATACACACACATTATAGCCTACATACACAAAGATGCAAATATACAAACATACACACACACTACAGCCTACATACACAAACATGCACACATACAAACATACACTACAGCCTACATACACAAACATACACACATACATACACACACACTACAGCCTACATACACAAACATACACACACACTACAGCCTACATACACAAACGTACACACACACTACAGCCTACATACACAAACATGCACACACACTACAGCCTACATACACAAACATACATACACTACAGCCTACATACACAAACATACACACACACTACAGCCTACATACACAAACATACACACACACTACAGCCTACATACACAAACATACACACACACTACAGCCTACATACACAAACATACACACACACTACAGCCTACATACACAAACATACACACATTACAGCCTACATACACATACACACACACTACAGCCTACATACACAAACATACACACACACTACAGCCTACATACACAAACATACACATACTACAGTCTACATACACAAACATACACACACACTACAGCCTACATACACAAACATACACACACACTACAGCCTACATACACAAACATGCACACATACATACACACACACAAACATACACACACACTACAGCCTACATACACAAACATACACACACACTACAGCCTACATACACAAACATGCACACATACATACACACACACAAACATACACACACACTACAGCCTACATACACAAACATACACACACACTACAGCCTACATACACAAACATACACACACACTACAGCCTACATACACAAACATACACACACACTACAGCCTACATACACAAACATACACACTACAGCCTACATACACAAACATACACACACACTACAGCCTACATACACAAACATACACACTACAGCCTACATACACAAACATACACACACACTACAGCCTACATACACAAACATACACACACACTACAGCCTACATACACAAACATACACACTACAGCCTACATACACAAACATACACACACACTACAGCCTACATACACAAACATACACACACACTACAGCCTACATACACAAACATACACACTACAGCCTACATACACAAACATACACATTACAGCCTACATACACAAACATACACACACACTACAGCCTACATACACAAACATACACACACATTACAGCCTACATACACAAACACTACATACACAAACATACACACACACTACAGCCTACATACACAAACATACACACACACTACAGCCTACATACACAAACATACACACACACTACAGCCTACATACACAAACATACACACACATTACAGCCTACATACACAAACACTACATACACAAACATGCACAAACACTACAGCCTACATACACAAACATACACACACACTACAGCCTACATACACAAACATACACACACACTACAACCTACATACACAAACATACACACACACTACAGCCTACATACACAAACATACACACACACTACAACCTACATACACAAACATACACACACACTACAACCTACATACACAAACATACACACACACTACAACCTACATACACAAACATACACACACACTACAACCTACATACACAAACATACACACACACTACAACCTACATACACAAACATACACTCACACTACAGCCTACATACACAAACATACATGACAAAGATTACTCCTAGTTCTATCTGCTCCTCCTGTTTTTATTTTTGATAGGATCATCCCACTGGAGGCAACTTGTGAGGACATCATGTGCAGCGGCCAACACTGTTCCCGGTGACGCCGACAGGTGAGACATCCCACTTAGGGAGATTTTCCTCTGTGCTCATCTTTTTCTTTTCTTTTTTGTTTTCTTTTTTTCCCCATTTTCCACTCCACCTTAACAGTCACAGCAGCTGGCACACTTTTTATATTGCTATGATGTCGATGACAATGAGGTAGATAATCATGATGCTGTGGAATTCCATCTAGGATTGAGACTGTGTGACAGGGCTGTACTCTATCTTACTATCATCATATAAAGACTGTGTGACAGGGCTGTACTCCATCTTACTATCATCATATAAAGACTGTGTGACAGGGCTGTACTCCATCTTACTATCATCATATAAAGACTGTGTGACAGGGCTGTACTCTATCTTACTATCATCATATAAAGACAGTGTGACAGGGCTGTACTCCATGCTTACTATCATCATATAAAGACTGTGTGACAGGGCTGTACTCCATGCTTACTATCATCATATAAAGACTGTGTGACAGGGCTGTACTCCATGCTTACTATCATCATATAAAGACAGTGTGACAGGGCTGTACTCTATCTTACTATCATCATATAAAGACAGTGTGACAGGGCTGTACTCTATCTTACTATCACCATATAAAGACTGTGTGACAGGGCTGTACTCCATGCTTACTATCATCATATAAAGACTGTGTGACAGGGCTGTACTCCATGCTTACTATCATCATATAAAGACTGTGTGACAGGGCTGTACTCTATCTTACTATCATCATATAAAGACTGTGTGACAGGGCTGTACTCCATCTTACTATCATCATATAAAGACTGTGTGACAGGGCTGTACTCCATGCTTACTATCATCATATAAAGACTGTGTGACAGGGCTGTACTCTATCTTACTATCATCATATAAAGACTGTGTGACAGGGCTGTACTCTATCTTACTATCATCATATAAAGACAGTGTGACAGGGCTGTACTCCATCTTACTATCATCATATAAAGACTGTGTGACAGGGCTGTACTCTATGCTTACTATCATCATATAAAGACAGTGTGACAGGGCTGTACTCCATGCTTACTATCATCATATAAAGACTGTGTGACAGGGCTGTACTCTATGCTTACTATCATCATATAAAGACAGTGTGACAGGGCTGTACTCTATCTTACTATCATCATATAAAGACTGTGTGACAGGGCTGTACTCTATGCTTACTATCATCATATAAAGACTGTGTGACAGGGCTGTACTCTATCTTACTATCACCATATAAAGACAGTGTGACAGGGCTGTACTCTATGCTTACTATCATCATATAAAGACTGTGTGACAGGGCTGTACTCCATGCTTACTATCATCATATAAAGACTGTGTGACAGGGCTGTACTCCATGCTTACTATCATCATATAAAGACTGTGACAGGGCTGTACTCTATCTTACTAACATCATATAAAGACTGTGTGACAGGGCTGTACTCTATGCTTACTATCATCATATAAAGACTGTGTGACAGGGCTGTACTCTATCTTACTATCATCATATAAAGACAGTGTGACAGGGCTGTACTCTATCTTACTATCATCATATAAAGACTGTGTGACAGGGCTGTACTCTATCTTACTATCATCATATAAAGACTGTGTGACAGGGCTGTACTCTATCTTACTATCATCATATAAAGACTGTGTGACAGGGCTGTACTCTATCTTACTATCATCATATAAAGACAGTGTGACAGGGCTGTACTCTATCTTACTATCATCATATAAAGACTGTGTGACAGGGCTGTACTCTATCTTACTATCATCATATAAAGACTGTGTGACAGGGCTGTACTCTATCTTACTATCATCATATAAAGACTGTGTGACAGGGCTGTACTCTATCTTACTATCATCATATAAAGACAGTGTGACAGGGCTGTACTCTATCTTACTATCATCATATAAAGACTGTGTGACAGGGCTGTACTCTATCTTACTATCATCATATAAAGACAGTGTGACAGGGCTGTACTCTATCTTACTATCATCATATAAAGACTGTGTGACAGGGCTGTACTCTATCTTACTATCATCATATAAAGACTGTGTGACAGGGCTGTACTCCATGCTTACTATCATCATATAAAGACTGTGTGACAGGGCTGTACTCCATGCTTACTATCATCATATAAAGACAGTGTGACAGGGCTGTACTCCATGCTTACTATCATCATATAAAGACTGTGTGACAGGGCTGTACTCTATCTTACTATCACCATATAAAGACAGTGTGACAGGGCTGTACTCCATGCTTACTATCATCATATAAAGACTGTGTGACAGGGCTGTACTCTATCTTACTATCACCATATAAAGACTGTGTGACAGGGCTGTACTCCATGCTTACTATCATCATATAAAGACTGTGTGACAGGGCTGTACTCTATGCTTACTATCACCATATAAAGACAGTGTGACAGGGCTGTACTCCATGCTTACTATCATCATATAAAGACTGTGTGACAGGGCTGTACTCTATCTTACTATCACCATATAAAGACTGTGTGACAGGGCTGTACTCCATGCTTACTATCATCATATAAAGACTGTGTGACAGGGCTGTACTCCATGCTTACTATCATCATATAAAGACTGTGTGACAGGGCTGTACTCTATCTTACTATCATCATATAAAGACAGTGTGACAGGGCTGTACTCTATCTTACTATCATCATATAAAGACTGTGTGACAGGGCTGTACTCCATGCTTACTATCATCATATATCCAGGCCAAAGAGATACAGACACCTGCGAGGTTGGTCAGAAGGTTTGAGCAACACCCTTAACCCTTTGAGCCCTAGCCCCCTGAGCCATACAATACACTATTCCTGGGCTCCTGAGCAGAGTGCACTGAAAATCTACCCCATCGTAGTAATGCATGCATAAGAGACAAACTACTGACAAACAACCACAAAAAACAGTGTAAAAGTATTACAGAAAGGACTACCTTGAAGTTATCTCCAATACTCCACATCTGAATCGGAATCGTACAAAGCTTCGAGCACTTGCTCAGTGGTGAAAAAACGCTGGCGCTTGTTTGCCTCACGAGAGGTCGAAGGTTGAGGAGTTGATCTTTTCATTGTGAAAACTGACAAAACGTACAACAAACTATCACAATGGAGGCTGCCATGTGCAAATTGAAGTGTTCTGCAGCGACTGGGAAGGAATTATTCTGATTGGATAATATAAAAATAGAGCGAGACCCGGCTGTTTGACCCACTGTGCTATGGCGACGTACAGCGTGCACTCGGAATACGGTCACACAAAGCGTTGCGACCTGTAGGTCGCATTCGGGCCTAGAGGGTTAATTACACATCCGCAAAATGGATGAGACTTGACTGTGTCGTCCCAGCCTTCCCAATGAGCCTATAGCATGCTTAACTCTGGGCAGGTGCAGGTTAAGAGCTAAAACGTCCCTCAAGACTTTTGAAGGGACTGATGGGGATTTAACCCTACCAGACCGAGTTCCCGCTATTGCGGGAATGACGAAAATGTCTATATACCGAGTTTCCGCTATTCACATGATCGTCACTTTATCAAGAGCTAAAAATAGCCACCGAACCGTTGCTAAGTGTCGCGTGAGCGTGTGTTCAGCCTATTGCAAATGTCTGCCTTTGTGTTGATGGTATTTTGAGGTGATTTGGGTGCAAAATTGACCATGAAGCGAGCTAGTGATGAACCAAGCACTTCAACAGGTAAACAGGCGAGGCCAACTCGCTTCACAGTTCAACAAGTGGTGGACATTTTGCAGATTGGAGAATTTGATCAGGAATACGTTTCCGATTCAAGTGACGATGATTACGTTGATGAAGCATTGAGTGAAAGTGATGATTCTGACAATGAAAGAAGTAGGTCGAGACAGCGTGTTGGAAGAAGGGGGCGTGCCCGTACCCCCCAACCAAGTGATAGGGGAGATGCTTGTGTGATTGAGGGTTGGACTGGCGTTAGATGAAAGGTAGGCCTATTTTCTACAATCTCTCCACGTTTCATATAATTCTAACCATTGGTGTGCATGATATGAACAGTTTTCTAACATATATACATTTTTTTCAAAATTTTGCTCAGGAGGCCAGGCAGGGGGCACAATTACGCTCAGGGGCTCAGGTCTGGTAGGGTTAAACCCACAACCTTTCAATCTGTGGTCCCTTGTGCTAACCACTACACCACAGCAACTGGTTACCTGCTCCTTCCTTGTGCAGCTCCAACAGGAAACCCTCCTCAAAGGATGGTTCACACGCGCAGGCCACGGGTCTGGATTTGAACCGCTGACCCCTGAAGTGGATGTGAAGGGTAAAGGTGGAGGATGACTGGCCAACATCCTCATCAGCCAGACTGTCCATAAAGGCTTTGCCCCCACGGATCTGAAGGTACAGGTATCTACGTGATGGATCAATGTTGGCTGCAAACAATAACACCTGGCCTTTGAGCGCAGTCATTTGTAGCAGTCAGTAAAAGAATGCACGATGAAAAGCAGACAGCAAACAGAATAATCATGGCTTTCATCTATTTCTACATCTTTTCAGTTCAAATACTGCAATCACACACTTGTAACTCAGAATCTTACTAAAATTTCAATTGTCAAACTGTCACCTAAATCAGCATGATTTTAGTTTTATCTATCTTCACTTGGTAAAACTGACCAAAACAATTTCTACAGTTTTTTGCAGTCATAACTTCTATTTTTTCAACAATTCTTTAATGAAAAACAACAAAATTAATATTATACTATCACAGTATATTTCAGAAGTACAGATAAATGCAGGTTGAATTTTCAAAAGTCAAAAAATGATAAAAGCTGTGCAATCAATAATAAAATTTTAGTCAACTCTTCATATCATTTCCATTGTCTGTTTGCCTTGAATCCTAAAACTGAAAGTCAAGTATGATGAACTGAGTAAAACAGGACTCATGACGTGAAGTCATCAAAAAAAAGGTAATTACATCAATTGATATTGATTTTTTTAATCGATGTAATCACTAATCTGAATGTTATTTCTCAGGGAAAGTATTACTTAGAATGCAAATTCCACTGCAGTCTATACATCTTTATCCGATGACACTACAGAAAGATCTATCACGTGATACACACTCAACTGTATCTACTAAAACAGTATGTGAATGATACCTTTCTTCACAGCACCATGCATCACATGATCATCAATATCCATACTAAGGTAACAGTATGTGAATGATACCTTTCTTCACAGCACCATGCATCACATGATCATCAATATCCATACTAAGGTAACTGTATGTGAATGATACCTTTCTTCACAGCACCATGCATCACATGATCATCAATATCCATACTAAGGTAACAGTATGTGAATGATACCTTTCTTCACAGCACCATGCATCACATGATCATCAATATCCATACTAAGGTAACTGTATGTGAATGATACCTTTCTTCACAGCACCGTGCATCACATGATCATCAATATCCATACTAAGGTAACTGTATGTGAATGATACCTTTCTTCACAGCACCGTGCATCACATGATCATCAATATCCATACTAAGGTAACTGTATGTGAATGATACCTTTCTTCACAGCACCATGCATCACATGATCATCGATATCCATACTAAGGTAACTGTATGTGAATGATACCTTTCTTCACAGCACCATGCATTACATGATCATCGATATCCATACTAAGGTAACTGTATGTGAATGATACCTTTCTTCACAGCACCATGCATCACATGATCATCGATATCCATACTAAGGTAACAGTATGTGAATACCTTTCTTCACAGCACCATGCATTACATGATCATCGATATCCATACTAAGGTAACTGTATGTGAATGATACCTTTCTTCACAGCACCATGCATCACATGATCATCGATATCCATACTAAGGTAACTGTATGTGAATGATACCTTTCTTCACAGCACCATGCATCACATGATCATCGATATCCATACTAAGGTAACTGTATGTGAATGATACCTTTCTTCACAGCACCGTGCATCAGATGATCATCGATATCCACTGTCCGTGTGGCCGGCTTGGCCGCCTGAGCACCACCGCTGAAGTGTAAATGGTTCATCACTTCATCCACCACTCCTCGATTGCGCAGTTTTTCAATCATGTCTGCTTCCGACAGGTCCATCCTCTCTGCCTCGTTGGTCATGATTTCGTCCATCACCGATCGTATGTGAGAGTCAACATCCATCTGTACAAATGCAGTACTCCATGTTACAGTCAAACATGCACAGATCACAGGACTCTTAACAAAAGTCAAAGAACTGCTGGTAAGAATTTCTCCGCCGTTATTCATTACTCAATTGTCTTTCCTGGTCCAAATTTAAACTAAAGCTTTCATCAAATGGAAAGTTGTTATCTCAGTTTCAAGAACAAAATATATGTCATTTACTGACAATTTCAACTAACAGAACCAATCGTAGAACACTTGGTATGAGCGGTAAAAATGAATTTTTTTTTTTTTTTTAAATTAAGAAATCTCATTTCGTTTGTTAAGTGACTTGTTTTACACTCGTTTTTGTTGTTGTTGTTGTTGTTGTTGTTGTTGGTGGTGGTGGTGGTGGTGGTGGTGGTGATGGTGGTGGGTTTTTTTTTTTTGTCATTACTGATTTATCACATGAAATTTGCGATGCTCTCTCCACTAAGGGCACACTGGCCAGCACCACCCATTTTTGTTTTAGCAATCATTTTATTTTCAAGGGAGATTGTTTTACATCAACCTAACAGAGTGTTTGTTGGTCAGTGTATATATAAGCTCAGGACTCTGTACACACTTATTTGATTGTTTTACATCAACCTAACAGGGTGTTTGTTGGTCAGTGTATATAAGCTCAGGACTCTGTACACACTTATTTGATTGTTTTACATCAACCTAACAGAGTGTTTGTTGGTCAGTGTATATAAGCTCAGGTCTCTGTACACACTTATTTGCCATAACAACCCAAGACAGATTTATGACACAACTAGTTGTAATAAGTTGACATAATAGATTTTGCTATATAATTTTCATTGGTTGTAATTACCTGACATAACACTCAGTGATTTCAATGGTTACTGGTACAGATTTTGTGTTATCGTCATCAACCCAAACAGGAATATAAATACACATGTGTATATGAGTGACCAAGAAACTTTCCGTTTTTCCGTTTTGTCATTGTTATTGATGTTGTTGTTGATTTTCATACCAGACCCTATTCGTTCAGCTCTTAGAGCACCATGCTTATAATGCAGGGGTTCTGCGTTTAGCCCTTTGACTCCCTCACCCTATCCACCAGCTTCCTTTTGCTCCTGGGGGATAGCGCGTGGGAGCCAAAGGGTTAATCCTTAGGCTGGCCACTTTTATATTTCACTTTCACATGGAACAGTTCAAAGAATTCTACACAATGACCTTCAGCTTTAAAAATAAAAGCTGGCTGCTGAATGGGTACTGCCTAAGCTGACAGTGGAAGAGGAGGAGTGAAGGGCACATGCTGCACATGATCTGCTTAACCCTTTTTAACTGAATGGACTCAAACAGGTGATGGACATAATCACTGGAGATGAGACATGGGTTTCCTTCCATGGTACTGACAGCAAATATAGAAAGAAAGTGCGGCTTGGCCAAAATGATCAGAGACATTTAAGACTAAGAGTAGAAAAAGACTGTTCACTACATTTTTCAACAACCACGGCCCCAATGCTATCGATATTCTGCTACTGTCACTGGCACATATCATGCAGAAACCGTACTTCCCCCAAAGTCACTCAGGATATCAGCAGCAGCACCAAAACATAACCAAGAACATCCTCCTCTTCCACCAAAACAAAAGTCTTCACAAAACAACAGTCACAACCAGAGGATCCAAGTTTTGCCTCACAAACTCTACAGCCCCAACCAAACCCCTGTGACTGTGGTTCTTTCCTCTCTTGAAGAAAAGGCTCTTTACTTTTCACCAATGTCCAGGACATCACAAAACCTGTGAAATCAGAGTTTGAGGCATTCCCAAAAAAGGACTATTGGAAGATCTTTTCCGATTGGCATAGGTGTTTGTAATTTTACATCAAAGCTGAAGGAGAGTGCTTCGAATAGATGCTGTAATCTGGGCCATATGGTCAGTCTCCAAGAAAATCATATGTGATCATTTTGTTCAAATCATATCTCGTACAACAGTTCATCAATATATGCCAACCCTGTGTTACACACCATAGTACAACTCATCAACACACACACACACACACATACACACACACACACACACACATACACACACACACACACACACATACACACACACACACACACACACACACACACACACACACACACACAAACACACACACACAACACACACACACACACATCCTGTGTCACACACTATGGTACAACCTGTCAACATTCAGTGATTCACCCACAAGCACAAAAGTTCATTTCCTGGTAGTGAGGGCTTTTGGCATTTTTTCCTTTTCTTCAGACAGACCAGTTTGCTTATCCATTGGTAGAAAACTTCATTTACTGGCAGTGCACACTCACAGACTGAAAACTTATAAACAGGGTGTGCACACTTGAGATCTGTTATCAGGCACAGATACTGTATGACTGATGACCGTTTTGAGGAAGGCTCTTTAACCCAAAAACTGATTCTGTGCATCACGCTCTGCATCACAAGCATGGGCACTGCACATCTGGTCAAACTGTTCTTACAGTACTAACACCAAAGGATACGCCGAAACGGGCACTGTCACATTCTAACGACGTTGGCTGAAAGGACCTGCCCGGCCTACCGAAGTTACCGTATTTACGCTTGTTGCTTTTACCTAATTTCTTTACCCTGCTTTTTCATCTCTCAATCTGGTTATAATAAGTACTCCTAACAGTCTGTTTACAGTTAACAAGATATAAAAAAAATAGTATTCATCTAAATTTTTCAACTGAATCACACCGTTGTCCCAAACGAAAGCGAAACATGTCAGATCACGCATTTCGTCTGCAACTTCTAACAAAATTTGCACGTATTTAAGGCACATGCCTTACCTGAGCCAGTTGTGAATGGATAATCTGTTTCAGTTCTGTGACTTTTTCCGGTGGCAAGGCCATGTCGACGATTAGTTATGTCTCAAATTCACAAATTGATGAAATTACTACTCTGTTGCCCAGACGTTTCGCTTTCCAACACTCCCGGGAGCATGCCCGCGCAGATCGGAAGTGAAACGCTGTCAGGGGAGGCAATTGACTTCACCGTTGAATCAGCCAAAGCGTAAAAACAATCGACAAACTCGAGTCGTCTGCTCATCGCACTCGTGGCTATCACATGTAAACAATACAAGCGCCTCCGGTTCAATCTGTTTAATGTAATCATTTTAACATTGTTTGTAAATTGAAAACGAATGAATTTAGACCACTTCTACATTTGCTGTTTAAAATCATCTTATGTCACATGTACTTTGACATAGCGACGGATGAAGTTCGAAAGCAAAACACTTCAGTTTCAGTTTCAGTTTCAATTTCTCAAGATGACGTCTCCGCGCTCGGAATGAATTCCATATGCACTAACGTCACAGTCTGGCCATGAATTTGCTTGGGAAAGTACGATGGTGATTTCCTGTTGCCTTCCATCGGTTTGTGCACGGTCTCTCCGATAGCCTTTGTCGTTCCCAAAACAACCTACAAGGCAGTAGGAGTGATTTTTTTTTCAGGGTTTACTCCCTTAGTCTTATTCTCTCCCGAGATTGTCTGCTGGCTATCAAAGTTTTATGAACTGTTGGAAATTCGGTGAACGAGGAGTCTGTGAAGGAAAGACCAGGAAGAAATGGAATTAGAGAGGTCTTGTCAAGCTTGCCTTAAAGATTTAAAGAGGAAAAGGCTTTAAACAAAAAAATTAAAAATTTTTGAAAAGCACCTGGGAGATCTGAATGCTGGAAGTGAATTGTGACCCACCACAACCTGAAATCTATCAACGTTAAGATCTTTTTATCTTCTTTTTATCTGAAGTTGTAAAGGCTCTCATTTCGGTCAAATTCTTCTGATCCTGCCAGTCACTACAATTCAGTCTTGCACCAGCTTCTTGACGGGCAAGCATCCCCAATCATCTGTGTTCTGCCTGACCGCCCATCTGCACCGTGGTACACATGGCTTATAGAGACAGAGGGAAAACAACACTGCACAATGGTCTGAAGGAAGTTGGTCCAGGACCGAGATTGCTGTAACAAGTTCATCAGTGTTGTGGACAATCAGCTGGTCAATGATATGGCCCTTACATTGTGTGGACTGTGCCATTAACGGAGAGAAACGTTTCCTTACAGTTACATTTTGTTGGTTTTGTTTCCTGTAACATTACATCGGTCATTACAGTTCACGTGTTTTCATCGCAGAGGTAGGGGTTGACATGTGTTTGCTTTACTGGTGTCTGCCTTTGTCATGATTTTGTGAAGCGTTTTGGGCTATTGTGAGATCAGACACCGTGCTGATTATTATTGTTGTTGTTGTTATTATCATTATTATTATTATTATCATTATCATTATTATGATTACCATTATCATCATTATTATTATTGTTGTTGTTGTTATTATCATTATTATTATTGTTGCCCATCATCATCATCTTCATTAATATTATTGTTGTTGTTATTATTGTTGTTATTGTTCTTGTTGTTATTCTCCTCGGTGATATATGCAGAGGGGGATCTGAAAGGTACAATAGTAAAGATCCATCAAAATGTCGATATGCAAGCCTTGCAGTTTTATACTTGTTGGGAGATTTGATTGGTATCCAGGGGAGTTCTTTGAATAGTGTGTTACGTGATCATGCCTTTTTTTTTTTTCTCTCTATGATTAGAAGTGCTGACATTTTTCTTAACCTTTTGCAGTGGAGAACTTTGTTCTGCTGGTTAGTTAACTAGCACAGAGTGACAACACTCTAGCTGGGAAGTTACTGCAGCAGAAACAAGTCTTTTATATGCTGTTTTGGACAGATACGGTCTGATGGACGGGACCCCCCCCCCCCCCACACACACACACAAAACAACATACATGCACAAGATCTATATAATGATTATGGCGGATGTTTCTGATGAGTTCTTGCATAGATACATTTCGGTCAGTCTAGATCTCTAAGTATTTCACAGAGATTTGGAACCAAATATCAGACGTTTGCATTAATGTGTGCATACTCACTGCCAGCCAGCCCAACCTAGGATCGATTAAGTTACCTGAAGGCATCACTTTTAGTTTGTATGTGTTCAGCTTTGGTTATCCAAAACAAGTGCGACTACCCGCGTTCGAGCAAACGGGAACCAGAAAAACACAGAAATAGAATCAGAACGCGTATTTAATACAAGACAAGACATGCACAAATTTTCGGCCAACTGGCCTTTGTCAAGCGTGAATGTAAGATCACAAACAAACACCAAATACAAAATTATGAGAAAAAGACTGAAAGTTCCCTGCTGCTTCGTCCAGTGAGAGAAGAGTCCTCTTCTCCCACTGACGAAGCAGCAGGGAAGTTTAGGTCTTTTTCTCATGATTTCTCTTCTCCCACTGGACGAAGTAGCAGGGAAGTTTCAGTCTTTTTCTCATGATTTTGTATTTGGTGTTTGTTTGTGATCTTACATTCACGCTTGACGAAGGCCAGTTGGCCAAAAATGTGTGCCTGTTATGTCTTGTTGTATTAAATACGTGTTCTGATTCTGTTTTCGTGTTTTTCTTGTTTCAGCTTTGCTTAATTCACTGTTCTTCCGAGACAGCATCATCAACACATGTCTGAACGTTACTCTGAACCGAGGACAAGTTACTAATACAAGACAACGTCCAAAAACCAGGATATAGCGCTAGGCATGTATTAGGCTTAATTACAGACCGAATGTATGACTGCTGAGGTCCCCCAAGATGGAAGTTATCGACAAAAATATGTGTTTGACGTCATGTTTTTAAGTCCGGTCTGCTTACATAACTCTTATTTCACTATCGTTTTTTAAGTAAAGTGAATGTAGGTTTGTTGTCACAACTCCAGGAAAAGGAAAGGAAGATTGTCTCCCTTGTAGTGGAACAAATAGACAGAAAGACAAAAACAATCTGACAAAATAAATGTTTTATTCAATAGAATAAACTGCCGGATCTAAACTACAAAAGAAACAGAAAAAAAAACCTCCTTTCCTAATTATATTTATCTCTTTATTTCGTTTTCTTGTGTGGTCGTCCTCGCAGGTTTCTGTTTTGTTTTGTGTTTTAGTCCACAGGTTTACTCTGTCGAGCGTAAGTTGTTTTATCTGTTTGTTTGTGTCTTTCTGTCTTTTCGTACTGCTGCGAGGGAGACAATTCTCCTTTTCTCTTTTAGAGCTGTAACAATTTCACTTACGTTCGCTTTACCTGGCGATTCCGTGAAGTTTTTCCTCCTTTTCTTTTTAATACAAATATCGAAGGCGTTTGTTTTATAAACTAAACCAAAATACTAGAAAGAAACACTTTACCACAAAGTGTGCGATCTGAGAACAACTCAGATAACATACTTGATAAAGAAAAAAGTTTTGACAAACATGTTTAGCTTACATATATGCATTTTTTTTAATAATCAAAGTGAATGATCATTTTGAAAAGACATTTGATTAGAATAAATGTTAATGTCAGATTCCATCATTTTGTTGATTGCATTCTTACATTGGTAGAAATATAACAGTTATATGAATATAATCGCATTAAAGACAGGAAGCTATTGTTTCTGTGTGATCCTTGATTAAAAAATAAATCTCAGTCTAAAAGATCATACGCACAATAGAAACATATCATAAAAATAGAGGGAGAAGAAGCAGAAAGAAAGAAAAGAAGAAGAAAGAAAAAAAGAAACAGATGAACCATAATATATGAAATGTGAAATATACTATCAAAGTAAATTGTGATGAAATAGTTAGGTGTATATGCCAGTAGCTCCAAAGTAAATTGTGATGAAATAGTTAGGTGTATATGCCAATAGCTCCAAAGTAAATTGTGATGAAATAGTTAGGTGTATATGCCAGTAGCTCCAAAGTAAATTGTGATGAAATAGTTAGGTGTATATGCCAGTAGCTCCAAAGTAAATTGTGATGAAATAGTTAGGTGTATATGCCAGTAGCTCCAAAGTAAATTGTGATGAAATAGTTAGGTGTATATGCCAATAGCTCCAAAGTAAATTGTGATGAAATAGTTAGGTGTATATGCCAGTAGCTCCAAAGTAAATTGTGATGAAATAGTTAGGTGTATATACCAATAGCTCTTGCGCTTTACAAAAGCCTGGCAGACAAATGTAGACACATGTATGGCAAATAACGTCAATCCTTAACGATAACAACAAAAACATCAATATTACTTGTAGCTGCAATAACAGTTTTAAAAAGATATCAATTTACAGATACGGAATCAAAGGAAAAGAAGAAATTAAAGACAAAATAAACAACTTTGAAGTGGGGATGGGGGGAGACATCAACTAATGCAATGATGAAAATAGATTACTTTAACCATAACAACTGCAAAATCACAGAGATTATATCTGTAAAAAAAAAAATTCTAATCAGATATTGATTTCCGTATGTCAATTGATGAAGTGCCTTACACTAGATACGAGTATTAAACTTTACCCCCCCCCCCCTCTCTCTCTCTCTCTCTCTCTCTCTCTCTCTCTCTCTGCTTACACGCATTACAAAATAAAACATGAGAGAAAATTACACATAAAGCAAATACATGTCAGCCCCTCATAACAGCATTAACAAAAGTGCCAACACTGGTAGATTTAAATAGATTAATAATCATCTTTTTAAAATATACGATGTGATATAATATGTTTACACATCACGACACACAACATGAGCACATGTAGTGATTGTCAATGTTTCTCATTTGTATTTCTGCTGACTAGCGACCACTCTCTCGCTTTTGCAGACGAATTAAACGTATGCATTACCCCGTTTGTGGATCATATTTGCAACTTACGCATATCAATTGCGGTTTAGCTCCGAATATCATGATAAAGCTTCAGTATTAAAATGTGGAATACACTAAAAGGTTTGAAGTAATCATTCCCAATCGCACACTTCTGTGGAAAAAAAAAATATCAGTTAACTTCACCTTGCGCGTTTCAAACCATTTGAAGATTCAAGGAAGTGCTCAATAGACATGTAAACAAGTGGCGAGAGCAGAAATTTGATAGATTTCTAACAAAAATGGGTGGAAATGAAAGTAAAGAGTCAGATAGTAGATCATCGATACATTTTACTGAGGAAGAGAAGCCAATGGTTTCCACTTTATTTCACAGAATATCGCATGGAAAGAAAACATTCAATCGAGAAGAATTTCGGGTAAGTTTTCGTAAATTTTTGCCATCATATCATGATAAGCTTTGGGACCCCGTGTGATGACTCAAAAGCATATGAGCTGATTGGCAGAAATATCAGTGTAGAAAGAAGATTAAAAGATTGTCTTTCTTCGTGAGAGTGTAGGTTTGATTTTCATGTTATAGTGTGTGAGCAGATAAAAGGAAAAACCATGGCATTATTTTTGTTAAATTAAAAAAAAAGCTGCTCGATCTGTTGATCAGTCAGTGCAACTACAAGCGCATCACATAAGCCTATTAGTAACCGTTACATCATATCTAAACTTAGTCATGTGATCTCTGAACTCCGCAACATGTACAGAGTCATATTATTACCTGACCATCAACACATAAGCCTACTATTCTTGAATGACTTGACAATATTGATTAAAAGGTTGGCTCCTTCTGCTGGGTCACAGGGTCATGTTATCAACCGCGTTATGGATGTACTTTTAAACCATTATGAAGCCTTTGTCTCTCTCTGTCTCCGCTCCCCATCTCTTTCTCTCTCCGTCCCTTTCTCTCTGTCCCTGCTCGTCTTCGCTAGCTGTTTAAGGTTATTTTTATACTATCCTATTGTATGTGTGTTTGCAATGTTTCATGTTAATTTATAAATAAAAAGATGTGCCACATCAGCTTTCCATTAGATTCTGCCATGGTTATTACAAAATGGTAACACTCTAACTGAAATGTAATCTTTCTTGTGTGCCTTAACTGATTTAATGATATTGTGATACGTCATTCTTGTGTGCCTTAACTGATTTAGTGATATTGTAATACGTCATTCTTGTCTGCCTTAACTGATTTAGTGATATTGTGATACGTCATTCTTGTCTGCCTTAACTGATTTAGTGATATTGTAATACGTCTTGTCTGCCTTAACTGATTTAGTGATATTGTAATACGTCATTCTTGTGTGCCTTAACTGATTTAATGATACGTCATTCTTGTGTACCTTTAACTGATTTAGTGATATTGTAATACGTCATTCTTGTCTGCCTTAAGTGATTTAGTGATATTGTAATACGTCATTCTTGTCTGCCTTAACTGATTTAGTGATATTGTAATGCGTCATTCTTGTCTGCCTTAACTGATTTAATGATATTGTAATACGTCATTCTTGTCTGCCTTAACTGATTTAGTGATATTGTAATACGTCAATCTTGTGTGCCTTAACTGATTTAGTGATATTGTGATACATCATTCTTGTCTGCCTTAACTGATTTAGTGATATTGTGATACGTCATTCTTGTCTGCCTTAACTGATTTAGTGATATTGTAATACGTCTTGTCTGCCTTAACTGATTTAGTGATATTGTAATACGTCATTCTTGTGTGCCTTAACTGATTTAATGATACGTCATTCTTGTGTACCTTTAACTGATTTAGTGATATTGTAATACGTCATTCTTGTCTGCCTTAAGTGATTTAGTGATATTGTAATACGTCATTCTTGTCTGCCTTAACTGATTTAGTGATATTGTAATGCGTCATTCTTGTCTGCCTTAACTGATTTAATGATATTGTAATACGTCATTCTTGTCTGCCTTAACTGATTTAGTGATATTGTAATACGTCAATCTTGTGTGCCTTAACTGATTTAGTGATATTGTGATACATCATTCTTGTCTGCCTTAACTGATTTAATGATATTGTAATACGTCATTCTTGTCTGCCTTAACTGATTTAGTGATATTGTAATACGTCATTCTTGTGTTCCTTAACTGATTTAATGATATTGTAATACGTCATTCTCGTGTGCCTTAACTGATTTAGTGATATTGTAATACGTCATTCTTGTGTGCCTTAACTGATTTAGTGATATTGTAATACGTCATTCTTGTGTGCCTTAACTGATTTAGTGATATTGTAATACGTCATTCTTGTGTGCCTTAACTGATTTAATGATATTCATGTAATACGTCATGGCTGGAAAACGGAATATGCCACATTTTAAAATAACTGATCTCACAGACCACAGTGACCCACATGTCTGCTTCTCTGCACGGGTGCGAGCGCACGCACAAACTCTCTCTCTCTCTCTCTCTCTCTCTCTCTCTCTCTCTCTCTCTCTCTCTCTCTCTCTTTCTGTCTCTCTCTCTGTCTCTCTCTCTCTCTCTCTCTCTCCCCCCCTCTCTCTCTCTCTCTTACAATAGTCACATACGCACACACACACACACACACACACACACACACACACACACACTCACACACTCACACACACTCACACACACACACACACACACACACACACACACACACACACACACACACACACACACTCACTGACTCACTGACTCACTGACACTGTCATCCCCACCCCCACCCCCACAACACACACACACACTCTCCCCCCTCCCCCCTCCTTAAAAAAATGTAAGTAATTTTCTTCTGTAGGAAACTCAGTAATGAATCAATTGCTCTGGTGCAGTGACCAGAGCAGTGGACTACTGACTGGAAGGTTGTGGATTTGAACCCCCACCAATCTTGTCAGAATCAATGTAGGATTTATCAGCCCCATTTGGCACCTACCAAGAGTTGCGTGTGCTAACAGGGCTCATTGGGAAGACTGGGGCCATGCAGTCTAGTCTCATCAGCTTCACGGACGCGTACACTAGGGTATTGCTCAAATAACCTGATCAACACTGCAAATATTTTGTGTCTCTTGGACCTGGTTGATGCCAGGATTTATTGTGATGGTAATTGTAGAGTACATTCCTGTCACATAGTCTCAATCCTAGATGGAACTTCGTAGCATCATTTATGATCATCCCCATCGTCATCAGCATCATAGCAATATAAAAAACTCCCTCCTGCTGTGGCTATGAAGGTGACATAGAAAATGAAGTAGGGTGGAGGGGGAAGGTGAGCACTTATGAAATTGCCCAAGTCGATGATCCTTACAAATTGAAGAATAAAAACCATTTATAAAGACACCATCTCATTTATAAAGACACCATCATCATCATCATTTATAAAGACACCATCATCATCATCATTTATAAAGACACCATCATCATCATCATCATCATTTATAAAGACACCTCATCATTTATAAAGACACCATCATCATTTATAAAGACACCATCATCATCATCATCATTTATGAAGACACCATCATCATTTATAAAGACACCATCATCATTTATAAGACACCATCATCATTTATAAAGACACCTCATCATCATCATCATTTATAAAGACACCATCATCATTTATAAAGACACACATCATCATCATCATCATCATTTATAAAGACACCATCATCATTTATAAAGACACCATCATCATTTATAAAGACACCATCATCATTTATAAAGACACCATCATTCATTTATAAAGACACCATCATCATTTATAAAGACACCATCATCATTATAAAGACACACTCATTTATAAAGACACTCATCATCATTTATAAAGACACCATCATCATTTATAAAGACACCATCATCATTTATAAAGACACCATCATCATTTATAAAGACACCATCATCATTTATAAAGACATCATCATCATTTATAAAGACACCATCATCATTTATAAAGACACCATCATCATTTATAAAGACACCATCATCATTTATAAAGACACCATCATCATTTATAAAGACACCATCATCATCATCATCATTTATAAAGACACCATCATCATTTATAAAGACACCATCATCATTTATAAAGACACCATCATCATTTATAAAGACACCATCATCATCATCATCATTTATAAAGACACCATCATCATTTATAAAGACACCATCATCATCATCATCATCATTTATAAAGACACCATCATCATCATTTATAAAGACACCATCATCATTTATAAAAATCACATCATCATTTATAAAGACACCATCATCATATCATCATCATTTATAAAGACACCATCATCATTTATAAAGACACCATCATCATTTATAAAGACACCATCATCATTTATAAAGACACCATCATCTCATCATCATCATTTATAAAGACATCATCATCATCATCATCATTTATAAAGACACCATCATCATTTATAAAGACACCATCATCATCATCATCATTTATAAAGACACCATCATCATTTATAAAGACACCATCATCATCATCATCATTTATAAAGACACCATCATCATTTATAAGACACCATCATCATTTATAAAGACACCATCATCATCATCATCATTTATAAAGACACCATCATCATTTATAAAGACACCATCATCATCATCATCATTTATAAAGACACCATCATCATTTATAAAGACACCATCATCATCATCATCATCATTTATAAAGACACCATCATCATCATCATCATTTATAAAGACACCATCATCATTTATAAGACACCATCATCATCATCATCATCATTTATAAAGACATCATCATCATCATTTATAAAGACACCATCATCATCACCATCATTTATGAAGACACCTCATCATCATCATCATTTATAAAGACACCATCATCATCATCATCATTTATAAAGACACCATCATCATTTATAAAGACACCATCATCATCATCATCATTTATGAAGACACCATCATTTATAAAGACACCATCATCATCACCATCATTTATAAAGACACCATCATCATCATCATCATTTATAAAGACACCATCATCATTTATAAAGACACCATCATCATCATCATCATTTATAAAGACACCATCATCATTTATAAAGACACCATCATCATCACCATCATTTATGAAGACACCATCATCATCATCATCATTTATAAAGACACCATCATCATCATCATCATTTATAAAGACACCATCATCATTTATAAAGACACCATCATCATTTATAAAGACACCATCATCATTTATAAAGACACCATCATCATCACCATCATCATTTATAAAGACACCATCATCATTTATAAAGACACCATCATCATCATCATCATTTATGAAGACACCATCATCATTTATGAAGACACCATTATCTTTTTTTATCAGTAGCTTTGTACTCACAGCACACATGCACCTGTAGTGTACATATGTGTATTATGTAGTATACAGCTGTGTTTACAAACTTGTGCATGTGTGTAGTATTATTGAAGTAGAGTGGAGTCCTCTCAC
>JAPXFY010000020.1:73157598-73162598 GCA_030674185.1 Monoplex corrugatus
TGCTCACATCTTTAGTGTCCCCAGACCACAAAGATGTGCTTCCTGAACATCTTGTCAAGGTATGAAGTAAAATTATGTGTGTAACCTGGTGAAAAATCTGTTGAACTCTGGTGCTGCTTTTGTGTTGTGTTTTGAAAGTTTAGGATTTATATTGATTCTGGAGAGGGTGTACTAGCATTAGGAACTGGAGGGAAGTAACTAGTGGAGAGATTTAAGACATTTCATACAGATCTTTATCAATAACAAAAATTACCAATGACAGTGGAACGATAGTTCAGTAGTTTACTCATTCGGGCTGTGTCTGTCATAGCAATAATTTTATTGTATGTTTTATACAGTGGTTTACCTGGAAGTATGTCACAACTTTATCATGTCTTGCTCTTAGTTTTATTGTATGTGACTTATAGTGATAAAGATATTGGATAGGTTGTAATACCAGAGTTATTTAGGCAGTTTCCTTCCTTTGACCATGTTTGGAACGAAGTTTGTAACCATTTTCACATAGTTTAGTGAGATCATGGTGTGGCCAGTGTGCTTTGGAGCAGTTATCAAAATGACATCATGGAGCTTGCTGCGTGCACATTTTGTTTCAAACGAGCTCTTGAGCTGATCGTGGCAGATAGATAGTGAAGAAGTATACATCCTATGTATATATGTGTGGTCTGCATATTCCTGTGTGTGTCGCTGTATGGCTATAGTCATTGTGGTGATGTAAGTTTGGAGTTTTCTTTGCAATTTGTGCGATAGGGAGTCATTGCACTCAGATAATTCCATATACGCTCCACCCATTTGTTCTTTGTTATCATTTATTTTTTGTTGTCATTTGTTCTTTGTTTTTCTTATGTTTGTGCTTGACAGAATGACCAGTTGGCCAGAAATGTGTGTTTGTCTTGTCTTGTTGCATTGAAATCTGTTGGTTTGTCTGGCAATATGTATGATTACATTAAGTCTTTTTTAATCAATAGAACTATTCAGGTAAGAGTGGGAACTAGTTATTCTACTTCACGACATCTTGACATGGGAATTCCACAAGGTTCAGTTATAGCACCACTTTTATTTAATATCTTTATACAGGATCTTCCTAAAGCACTGTCAAATCATGTTGTTTTGGCACAGTACGCTGATGATATATGTATTTGGATGAATATTACTTTTAATACTGGTATAAGAATAGACTTTTGCCATAATTGTGGTATAGTTCCACTAACCCAGCATTTCATTGTCTTTTTTAAAGTAATGTTAATCATCATGTGGTGTGGATAACACAAATAAGGACCACCTGTGTGTGTGTGTGTGTGTGTGTGTGTGTGTGTGTGTGTGTGTGTGTGTGTGTGTGTGTGTGTGTGTGTGTGTACATGTGTGTGTGTACATGTGTGTGTGTACATGTGTGTATGTGTGTGTACATGTGTGGTGTGTGTGTGTGGGTGTGTGTGTGTACATGTGTGTGTACATGTGTGTGTGTGTGTGTGGGTGTGTGTGTGCATGTGTGTGTGTGTGTGTGTACATGTGTGTGTGTGTGTGTGTGTGTGTGTGTCAGTGTGTGTGTGTGTATACATTGTGTGTGTGTGTGTGCATGTGTGTGTGTGTGTGTGTGTGTGTGAATTTATTTCTAATAATGTTAGTCATCACCTGTGGTGTGGGCTACACAGATTAGGACCACCTGTGTGTGTGTGTGTGTGTGTGTGTGTGTGTGTGTGTGTGTGTGTGTGTGTGTGTGTGTGTGTGTGTGTGTGTGTGTCTCAGTGTATGTGTGTGCGTGCGTGCATGCGTGTGTGTATGTGTGTGTGAATTTATTTCTAGTGATGTTAATCATCACCTGTGGTGTGGGCTACACAGATTAGGACCACCTGTGTGTGTGTGTGTGTGTGTGTGTGTGTGTGTGTGTGTGAATTTATTTCTAGTGATGTTAATCATCACCTGTGGTGTGGGCTACACAGATTAGGACCACCTGGAGTAAAAGGAGATTTTTCTGATTCACCGAGGTCAGCATGCACACAGACATGTTAGTGCCTAACCCCACTTCATGCGAATATGTATGCATAACATCCAGTATGTACATTGACGTTCCTGTAAGTCACATCAGTCTGATGGCTTAAAGACACATGAAAACATCCAGTATGCATGCCCACTGACGATGGAGTATGCAGACTGTGCAGCAACATACTGGCTGTGCAGAGTGGGAAAAACAATGGGTATAATGCATCCAAGAAAAAACAAAAACAAACACACACACACACACACACACACACACACACACACACACACACACACACACACACACACACACACACACACACACACACACAAAGCAAAACAAAAACAAACACAAAAAAAACAACTAGCCAACAAACAAACAAATGAGGATAATAATATACCATTGTAGCCAGACTGAGCCAACTGAAATAGTTCATTTCTGACCAGAGAGATGGCAATGGAGACTGGAAAGGTTCGTGATTGTAATTCTGTACTCACACACGCTCACACTGACACACACAGGAAACAATTAAGACTACAAATATGAATCGACACGAGTACACAGATGTTTCAGGATTGTTTTTCCACAATGAAATTACAAACAACAGCTGTTTACAATTACATCCATACCACCACACATACTGATAGATATTAACACAGAAAAGTATTATGCTGATTTTGAACAGTGCACAAAGAGGTTGAACGTTTTTTGTGCGATTGAAGATGAATTTCGTTTCCTAGGCAGTTGTACCGGCTATACAGACACCAGTGTGAAACAAGACACAAAATTTCAGGAAAAATAAACACCAACAGTCCATTGTTGTTAATACAGTATGCTAAATCCAAGTGACATGCTTATGCAAATGTGTGTGTGCAAAATTATTCCAACTGTCTCTTTCTCTCTCTGTTTTTCTTTCTTTCTATCTGTCTGTCTGTGTGTGTGTGTCTCTCTCTCTCTGTCTCTTTCTCTCTCTCTCTCTCTCTCTCTCTCTCTCACACACACACACAGATACACACACATACACACACACAGAGAGAGATATATATATATATATATAGGTAGAAAGAAACTCTAGGGAGAGCTAGACAACAGGTCTTCAGAGAAGTAACCCCCTTTAGACAAGTGTTTCGGCCCTGAATTCCTTACACTCTCGGGGGGCCGGGCCACATCCAGGTCATGACTCCTGGATGCCCTTCTGCTGTTGTCTTATTTTTTATTTTTAAAATTTTCCCACGCCGGGGATCGAACCTGGGCGATTCTGCGCTTCAGAACTGCGGTACGCGGTTTTACCAATGTGCTAACGGGGCACACATCATCTGTAGGGAATTTAATCCTTATGAAGTTCACTTTTTTCGTTCCTCCTTGCCCAGATCCAGCTTGAGCTCCTTTCTGCTGCCTCTGCCATCGCTTTAAGGGCTCTAGTCCTCTTCTTCCCAGAAATGGCGAGTTGTTTCATGAGATCATAAGCGGAGGTGCCCACAAACCCTCTTGCCCCGACCTCTATGGCGAAGATTTTGACCCGCAGACCTGCTTTCTTCAGGGTGCTGGCAAGACCGGCGTATTTTTCGGTCTTGTAGATATGTGCTTCTTCCATTCTGCTTTCGTATGGCACAGTGAGTTCTATCAGAATCACTTGTTTCGAGGAGTCAGAGTGGAGAGCGATGTCTGGTCTCATGCCTGTCTTGCTGATGACATCTGGGTAATTTCTCCACTCTGGGAGGTCTGCTGTACACTCCCAGTCGACTGCTCCATCCAGAAGACCCTTTGGCAATGTGCTGGTTGTCATAGCACTTTCGGGCCAGACCTGTTTCCCTCCTGCTTTGTAGAACGTTGTCATAGCAATTGGTGCGTTTGGGGTCATGGTTTTTTCGCTAACCACGTCTGTGATCACTTTCAGAACTTGGTTGTGCCTCCATGTATACCTTCCTTGGGCTAGCGCTACTTTGCACGAGCTTAGGACATGTTCCACTGTTTGTTTCTTCTGACAGAGCGGACATGCTGGGTCGTCTGCTTTCCCCCCATTTCACTAAGTTTGCATTCGAGGGGAGCAGGTCATATACAGATCTGAGGAGGAAGCTTATCCTTAGAGGAGCCATGTGCCACATATCGTTCCAGCTGAGACTTCTTTGGAGTGCACTGTCCCATGTTGTCCATTGCCCCTGTTGACCTTGCTGGACTGCCTTCTGCACTCTTTTGACATCTTCTTCTTCCTTCAACTCCTGTATGATCATGTCTCTTTTTTCCTTCCCTTTGGCTTTGGACCACCACTGCATTTTTGTTGCTCCCAGTCCCTGTCTGTTGGTTTGCGTGTGTCCAATTATTTCTTTGATGCTGAGGTTTCTCTTGGCATTGTTTACAGCCTCTTGGACTTTCCACTTTCTGCCAGTTCTCAGCTTTGGATGAACTGATCTCACGATATTGTCTTCCGATTCCTCCAGCATGCTCAACAGTCTTGCTTTTCCAACTTTGTATTCCTCCACTATGGATTTGAGAGGTAGCTTCAGCATTGCTTGACGACAGTAGAATGCAACATCAGTGAGACCAGGTGGGACACCGAGCCATTTTCTTGTGTATTTGTTGATTTTGGCTTCCATTGCTTCGACTGTGCTGGTGCAAATGTCATAGATTAGCAGTGGCCACAGCAGCTTTGGTATCAGCATGAACTGTAGACACCAGACTTTGTATTTGCCTGGCAGTCCGCAGTTATCTATTTTCTTCAGGCCTTCTTCTGCTGTTTGCTTGGTTTCACATCCCCTTTTTGTGTCTTTCAGGGAGTCATCATACCATCTTCCGAGACTTTTTACTGGCTCTTCTGTGACAGTGGGGATGGCTTGGTTGGCTACCATGAATTTGACTGAATCTGCCACTTTTCCTTTTCGCAGTGAGAGACTTCGGGATTTCTTAGGTTTGAACCTCATTCTTGAAGAGGCCACCAGCTCATCCAGCTGCTTTAAGATTTGGTGTGTCTCTTCCTCATCCGTGGACAAGACTGTTGTGTCATCCATGAAAGCTTTCAGAGGAGGCA
>JAPXFY010000020.1:73165098-73167598 GCA_030674185.1 Monoplex corrugatus
CAGACAGAACAGGATAGAGTTGAGTGTTGATAACAGACAGAACAGGATAGAGTTGAGTGTTGATACAGACAGAACAGGATAGAGTTGAGTGCTGATGACAGACAGAACAGGATAGAGTTGAGTGCTGATGACAGACAGAACAGGATAGAGTTGAGTGTTGATGACAGACAGAACAGGATAGAGTTGAGTGTTGATGACAGACAGAACAGGATAGAGTTGAGTGTTGATGACAGACAGAACAGGATAGAGTTGAGTGTTGATGACAGACAGAACAGGATAGAGTTGAGTGTTGATGACAGACAGAACAGGAAGAGTTGAGTGTTGATGACAGACAGAACAGGATAGAGTTGAGTGTTGATGACAGACAGAACAGGATAGAGTTGAGTGTTGATGACAGACAGAACAGGATAGAGTTGAGTGTTGATGACAGACAGAACAGGATAGAGTTGAGTGTTGATGACAGACAGAACAGGATAGAGTTGAGTGTTGATGACAGACAGAACAGGATAGAGTTGAGTGTTGATGACAGACAGAACAGGATAGAGTTGAGTGTTGATGACAGACAGAACAGGATAGAGTTGAGTGTTGATGACAGACAGAACAGGATAGAGTTGAGTGTTGATGACAGAAACAGGATAGAGTTGAGTGTTGATGACAGACAGAACAGGATAGAGTTGAGTGTTGATGACAGACAGAACAGGATAGAGTTGAGTGCTGATGACAGACAGAACAGTGATAAGAGTTGAGTGCTGATGACAGACAGAACAGTGATAAGAGTTGAGTGCTGATGACAGACAGAACAGTGATAAGAGTTGAGTGCTGATGAACAGACAGAACAGTGATAAGAGTTGAGTGCTGATGACAGACAGAACAGTGATAAGAGTTGAGTGCTGATGACAGACAGAACAGTGATAAGAGTTGAGTGCTGATGACAGACAGAACAGTGATAAGAGTTGAGTGCTGATGACAGACAGAACAGTGATAAGAGTTGAGTGCTGATGACAGACAGAACAGTGATAAGAGTTGAGTGCTGATGACAGACAGAACAGTGATAAGAGTTGAGTGTTGATGACAGACAGAACAGTGATAAGAGTTGAGTGTTGATGACAGACAGAACAGTGATAAGAGTTGAGTGTTGATAACAGACAGAACAGTAATAAGAGTTGAGTGCTGATGAACAGACAGAACAGGATAGAGTTGAGTGTTGATGACAGACAGAACAGGATAGAGTTGAGTGCTGATGACAGACAGAACAGGATAGAGTTGAGTGTTGATGACAGACAGAACAGTGATAGAGTTGAGTGCTGATGACAGACAGAACAGTGATAGAGTTGAGTGCTGATGACAGACAGAACAGTGATAAGAGTTGAGTGCTGATGACAGACAGAACAGTGATAAGAGTTGAGTGCTGATGACAGACAGAACAGTGATAAGAGTTGAGTGCTGATGACAGACAGAACAGTGATAAGATTGAGTGCTGATGACAGACAGAACAGTGATAGTAAGTTGAGTGCTGATGACGACAGAACAGTGATAAGAGTTGAGTGCTGATGACGAAGAACAGTGATAAGAGTTGAGTGCTGATGACAGACAGAACAGTGATAAGAGTTGAGTGCTGATGACAGACAGAACAGTGATAAGAGTTGAGTGCTGATGACGGACAGAACAGTGATAAGAGTTGAGTGCTGATAATAGACAGACAGAACAGGATAGAGTTGAGTGCTGATAACAGACAGAACAGTGATAAGAGTTGAGTGCTGATGACAGACAGACAGAACAGTGATAAGAGTTGAGTGCTGACAACAAGAGAAAGAAAAGATTAGAACCAAAGAACAAATGTTAGTATGAAGATTTGAACCATAAAACAGATGTGTGCAAAGCATTTAAAGTTAGAAATGTTCTTACTTCATGCTTAATCACTGAATGCAGCAACCGCGGTAACTGACTACAGTCCGTATTTTACCGATTCAAAACACTGAATACTGACTGTGATTTAACCTGTCCTTACACAAAACCGAAAAAAAATTCATTGTACCGGTTGCTTCATTGACCTTTTTTCTCCCGGCCTCATGCGTGCGGCGGATCAAAAGGCACTTGCTGCGTGACAAAAACCATAGCCTGGGACTGCTGCGCTGTTATAGGAAGGCAATTAAAATTGATAGTACAATGGAATGGTTTTGTCCTTTGCAAAGGATTTTTTTCTTTCCATTCAGTCATGTTGTACATTGATAAGCAAAACATGCAAGTGACTCAGTATGTGAGATGTATTGGGTTGCTCAGAAAGACGGCAAACTTGGGATCCCTTTTTAGGGCATGTCAGACCTTGCTGAACAGCACAATGGGCTGTGTCTGGAGCATCATGCCTGGCCACATTCGCGGTCGTTCAAACAACCCCTGTGGTTAAAGTAAGGCTGGTTGGTGCCATTGTGTGGCTGTGTCCCGAGGTTTGTCATCTCCCCACCTTGTCATTTGGTGTATAAACAAGGTAACTGATGACTAG
>JAPXFY010000020.1:73172598-73222598 GCA_030674185.1 Monoplex corrugatus
AACACATGGCCTCATTTGTCCACCATCATCATCATTATCATCATCATCATCATCATCATCAAGTGCCTTGCCACATGGCATTGGCGATCATGGCTTTCCATCTGTCTCTATCCCTTGTTGCCTCAAGCACCTCTTCCACCCTCTTGTCTTCAGCCACTCTGCAAGTCCGTCCAATATCTTCTCCCTGGGTCTACCTGGTGCTCTCTTTCCCTCCAGCTTTCCTCTTGTGACCAAGTGCTCCAATTCCTCTTTCTTCATAAAATGGCCTATAAATATTGCCTGTCTTTTCCTAATCTTCCTTATGAATGATCTTCTTGTGTCTGCCTCCATCAAGACTGTATCATTTGTTTTCTTTACTGTCCATGGAACTCTCAACATTCTTCTTAGAAACCACATCTTGGCTGCCTCAATATTGTTCTGGTTTTGTTTGTTACTGTCCACACCTCACAACCGTATAACATTATCAGTTCTATATAACATTCAAGAACTCTCTTCCTGATGTCAATTGATAGACATTTGTTGGTAAGAATGCTTTTTCATCTTCTTGAATGCTGTTTTGGCTTGGCCGATTCTGCTGGCTATTTCTGATGTGCATCTGCTGTATGGTGAAATGATCATTCCCAGGTATTTAAACTTATCAACCTGTGTCAAGGTTGTGCCGTTTGCTGTTATTTTGCATGAGGGGATTTCATGTTTTTTACTGATCACCATGACTTCAGTCTTCTTGCTGTTTAGTTCCAACCCCTTACCTTTGCTTTCTATTTCTAGTATATTCACAAGGTTTTGTAGGTCCCTTTCATTTCCTGCAATTAGCACGGTGTCATCTGCATATCGAATGTTGTTTATCATTTTTCCTCCATCCTTTAATCCAGGGTCTTCTTCTAGGTTTCTCATGATGTTTTCGTTATATAGTGAAAACAGATCTGGTGACAAAACACAACCCTGTCTGACTCCTCTTTTGATGTTTTGGAGAGAGCTTATATCGTTTTCTATTCTCATTGAAGCTGTTTTGTTTCCAATACATATTTCTGATTATTCATAGATCTTTTCCATCAATATTGAGTCTTTCTAGTTGGTTGATCAATTCTTCATGTCTTACCCGATCGAAAGCTTTGGTATAATCGACAAAGCATAAATATAAATCCTTATTCATCTCGATTGACCACCAACATGATTAAATTATCACCTCCATTATCACAACTCCTTCAGATCCTGCTGTGTTGTTTGGCTTGCCTGCTTCTCCCATCACATGCCTCCAGCATTTTCAGAACACTGACCTGTCTTGCCCTGAGTACACAGATGGTCATGTCACTCCCTTTTTTTCATTTTCACTAATGGTTACCTGTTACTCAAAGAATTTCACACAAAATCAATACAGTATGCTACAAGTGTATTGATGGTACTGCACCTACCTATGTGACCATCTACAAATGTATAGCCCTGCCTGACCTCTGCACCCTGCTTGTTTGATACAGATGTTCCACAACTGGTCACCACGAGTTTTCTGTGTCTGGTCCGTACAACTGGAACCAGGTTCTCCTCTGTCTGTTTGACTGTCACATACTGTCTTAGTTCATGTATCAGACACACCTTTTTGTTTAGCAGTGATTCACACACTGTGTCCTCCTTCAAGTCTAACTAACAGACACATCTTTTTGTCCAACAGTGATTCACACACTGTGTCCTCCTTCAAGTCTAACTAACAGACACACCTTTTTGTCCAACAGTGAGTCACACACTGTGTCCTCCTTCAAGTCTAACTAACAGACACACCTTTTTGTCCAGCAGTGAGTCACTCACTGTGTCCTCCTTCAAGTCTAACTAACAGACACACCTTTTTGTCCAGTAGTGACTCACACACTGTGTCCTCCTTCAAGTCTAACTAACAGACACACCTTTTTGTCCAACAGTGATTCACACACTGTGTCCTCCTTCAAGTCTAACTAACAGACACACCTTTTTGTCCAGCAGTGATTCACACACTGTGTCCTCCTTCAAGTCTAACTAACAGACACACCTTTTTGTCCAGCAGTGACTCACACACTGTGTCCTCCTTCAAGTCTAACTAACAGACACACCTTTTTGTCCAGCAGTGACTCACACACTGTCCTCCTTCAAGTCTAACTAACAGACACACCTTTTTGTCCAACAGTGATTCACACACTGTGTCCTCCTTCAAGTCTAACTAACAGACACACCTTTTTGTCCAACAGTGATTCACACACTGTGTCCTCCTTCAAGTCTAACTAACAGACACACCTTTTTGTCCAGCAGTGACTCACTCACTGTGTCATCCTTCAAGTCTAACTAACAGACACACCTTTTTGTCCAACAGTGATTCACACACTGTGTCCTCCTTCAAGTCTAACTAACAGACACACCTTTTTGTCCAGCAGTGAGTCACACACTGTCGTCCTTCAAGTCTAACTAACAGACACACCTTTTTGTCCAGCAGTGAGTCACACACTGTGTCCTCCTTCAAGTCTAACAGACACACCTTTTTGTCCAACAGTGATTCACACACACTGTCCTCCTTCAAGTCTAACTAACAGACACACCTTTTTGTCCAGCAGTGACTCACACACTGTGTCCTCCTTCAAGTCTAACTAACAGACACACCTTTTTGTCCAGCAGTGAGTCACACACTGTGTCCTCCTTCAAGTCTAACTAACAGACACACCTTTTTGTCCAACAGTGATTCACACACTGTGTCCTCCTTCAAGTCTAACTAACAGACACACCTTTTTGTCCAACAGTGATTCACACACTGTGTCCTCCTTCAAGTCTAACTAACAGACACAACCTTTTTGTCCAACAGTGAGTCACACACTGTGTCCTCCTTCAAGTCTAACTAACAGACACACCTTTTTGTCCAGCAGTGATTCACACACTGTCCTCCTTCAAGTCTAACTAACAGACACACCTTTTTGTCCAACAGTGAGTCACACACTGTGTCCTCCTTCAAGTCTAACTAACAGACACACCTTTTTGTCCAGCAGTGATTCACACACTGTGTCCTCCTTCAAGTCTAACAGACACACCTTTTTGTCCAACAGTGATTCACACACTGTGTCCTCCTTCAAGTCTAACAGACACACCTTTTTGTCCAACAGTGATTCACACACTGTGTCCTCCTTCAAGTTTAACTAACAGACACACCTTTTTGTCCAACAGTGAGTCACACACTGTGTCCTCCTTCAAGTCTAACAGACACACCTTTTTGTCCAACAGTGATTCACACACTGTGTCATCCTTCAAGTCTAACTAACAGACACACCTTTTTGTCCAGCAGTGACTCACACACTGTGTCCTCCTTCAAGTTTAACTAACAGACACACCTTTTTGTCCAACAGTGATTCGCACACTGTGTCCTCCTTCAAGTCTAACTAACAGACACACCTTTTTGTCCAACAGTGATTCACACACTGTGTCCTCCTTCAAGTCTAACTAACAGACACACCTTTTTGTCCAGCAGTGACTCACACACTGTGTCCTCCTTCAAGTCTAACTAACAGACACACCTTTTTGTCCAACAGTGATTCACACACTGTGTCCTCCTTCAAGTCTAACTAACAGACACACCTTTTTGTCCAACAGTGATTCACACACTGTCTTCCTTCAAGTCTAACTAACAGACACACCTTTTTGTCCAACAGTGATTCACACACTGTGTCCTCCTTCAAGTCTAACTAACAGACACACCTTTTTGTCCAACAGTGATTCACACACTGTGTCCTCCTTCAAGTCTAACTAACAGACACACCTTTTTGTCCAACAGTGAGTCACACACTGTGTCCTCCTTCAAGTCTAACTAACAGACACACCTTTTTGTCCAGCAGTGAGTCACACACTGTGTCCTCCTTCAAGTCTAACTAACAGACACACCTTTTTGTCCAACAGTGATTCACACACTGTGTCCTCCTTCAAGTCTAACTAACAGACACACCTTTTTGTCCAGCAGTGACTCACACACTGTGTCCTCCTTCAAGTCTAACTAACAGACACACCTTTTTGTCCAACAGTGATCACACACTGTGTCCTCCTTCAAGTCTAACTAACAGACACACCTTTTTGTCCAACAGTGATTCACACACTGTCTTCCTTCAAGTCTAACTAACAGACACACCTTTTTGTCCAACAGTGATTCACACACTGTGTCCTCCTTCAAGTCTAACTAACAGACACACCTTTTTGTCCAACAGTGATTCACACACTGTGTCCTCCTTCAAGTCTAACTAACAGACACACCTTTTTGTCCAACAGTGAGTCACACACTGTGTCCTCCTTCAAGTCTAACTAACAGACACACCTTTTTGTCCAGCAGTGAGTCACACACTGTGTCCTCCTTCAAGTCTAACTAACAGACACACCTTTTTGTCCAACAGTGACTCACACACTGTGTCCTCCTTCAAGTCTAACTAACAGACACACCTTTTTGTCCAACAGTGATCACACACTGTGTCGTCCTTCAAGTCTAACTAACAGACACACCTTTTTGTCCAACAGTGATTCACACACTGTGTCCTCCTTCAAGTCTAACTAACAGACACACCTTTTTGTCCAGCAGTGATTCACACACTGTGTCCTCCTTCAAGTCTACAACAGACACACCTTTTTGTCCAACAGTGATTCACACACATTGTCTCCTTCAAGTCTAACAGACACACTCCATTTTTGTCCAACAGTGATTCACACACTGTGTCGTCCTTCAAGTCTAACAGACACACCTTTTTGTCCAACAGTGATTCACACACTGTGTCGTCCTTCAAGTCTAACAGACACACCTTTTTGTCCAGCAGTGACTCACACACTGTGTCCTCCTTCAAGTCTGATTAACAGACACACCTTTTTGTCCAACAGTGACTCACACACTGTGTCCTTCAAGTCTAACTAACAGACACACCTTTTTGTCCAGCAGTGACTCACACATTGTGTCGTCCTTCAAGTCTAACAGACACACCTTTTTGTCCAGCAGTGACTCACACACTGTGTCCTCCTTCAAGTCTAACTAACAGACACACCTTTTTGTCCAACAGTGATTCACACACTGTGTCCTCCTTCAAGTCTAACAGACACACCTTTTTGTCCAGCAGTGAGTCACTCACTGTGTCCTCCTTCAAGTCTAACTAACAGACACACCTTTTTGTCCAACAGTGATTCACACACTGTGTCCTCCTTCAAGTCTAACAGACACACCTTTTTGTCCAGCAGTGAGTCACTCACTGTGTCCTCCTTCAAGTCTAACTAACAGACACACCTTTTTGTCCAACAGTGAGTCACACACTGTGTCCTCCTTCAAGTCTAACTGACAGACACACCTTTTTGTCCAACAGTGATTCACACACTGTGTCCTCCTTCAAGTCTAACTAACAGACACACCTTTTTGTCCAGCAGTGAGTCACTCACTGTGTCCTCCTTCAAGTCTAACTAACAGACACACCTTTTTGTCCAACAGTGATTCACACACTGTGTCCTCCTTCAAGTCTAACTAACAGACACACCTTTTTGTCCAGCAGTGAGTCACACACTGTGTCCTCCTTCAAGTCTAACTAACAGACACACCTTTTTGTCCAGCAGTGAGTCACACACTGTGTCCTCCTTCAAGTCTAACTAACAGACACACCTTTTTGTCCAACAGTGATTCACTCACTGTGTCCTCCTTCAAGTCTAACTAACAGACACACCTTTTTGTCCAGCAGTGAGTCACACACTGTGTCCTCCTTCAAGTCTAACTAACAGACACACCTTTTTGTCCAGCAGTGAGTCACACACTGTGTCCTCCTTCAAGTCTAACTAACAGACACACCTTTTTGTCCAACAGTGATTCACTCACTGTGTCCTCCTTCAAGTCTAACTAACAGACACACCTTTTTGTCCAGCAGTGAGTCACACACTGTGTCCTCCTTCAAGTCTAACTAACAGACACACCTTTTTGTCCAGCAGTGAGTCACACACTGTGTCCTCCTTCAAGTCTAACTAACAGACACACCTTTTTGTCCAGCAGTGACTCACACACACTGTGTCCTCCTTCAAGTCTAACTAACAGACACACCTTTTTGTCCAGCAGTGACTCACACACACTGTGTCCTCCTTCAAGTCTAACTAACAGACACACCTTTTTGTCCAACAGTGACTCACACACACTGTCCTCCTTCAAGTCTAACTAACAGACACACCTTTTTGTCCAACAGTGATTCACACACTGTGTCCTCCTTCAAGTCTAACTAACAGACACACGTTTTTGTCCAGCAGTGATTCACACACTGTGTCCTCCTTCAAGTCTAACTAACAGACACACCTTTTTGTCCAGCAGTGATTCACACACACTGTCCTCCTTCAAGTCTAACTAACAGACACACCTTTTTTGTCCAGCAGTGATTCACACACACTGTCCTCCTTCAAGTCTAACTAACAGACACACCTTTTTGTCCAGCAGTGATTCACACACACTGTCCTCCTTCAAGTCTAACTAACAGACACACCTTTTTGTCCAGCAGTGATTCACACACACTGTCCTCCTTCAAGTCTAACTAACAGACACACCTTTTTGTCCAACAGTGACTCACACACTGTGTCCTCCTTCAAGTCTGACTAACAGACACACCTTTTTGTCCAGCAGTGATTCACACACACTGTGTCCTCCTTCAAGTCTAACTAACAGACACACCTTTTTGTCCAACAGTGACTCACACACTGTGTCCTCCTTCAAGTCTAACTAACAGACACACCTTTTTGTCCAACAGTGATTCACACACTGTGTCTTCCTTCAAGTCTAACTAACAGACACACCTTTTTGTCCAGCAGTGATTCACACACACTGTCGTCCTTCAAGTCTAACTAACAGACACACCTTTTTGTCCAACAGTGATTCACACACACTGTCGTCCTTCAAGTCTAACTAACAGACACACCTTTTTGTCCAGCAGTGACTCACACACTGTGTCCTCCTTCAAGTCTAACTAACAGACACCCCCCCCCCCCCCCCCAGCGATGTGTGTGTGCTTTATGACCTTTTGTCATTGTGAGTGAGTGTTTTAGTTAATGATGAGAGTGTCCTTTGAAATGATTTTTATGTCAAGATTTGGTGCCTTATAGACACCATTAATATATTATTGTTATTGTTATTATTATTGTTGTTGTTATTATTGTTATTATTATTATTATTATTACTATTATTATTATTATCATTATTATTTTTTTTTATCATTATTATTATTACAATTGTTATTGGAACCAGAAAAAAAAACATGAAAATAGAATCAGAACACGTATTAAGTACAACCAGACAAGACAGGTGCAAATTTTCCGCCAACTCGACTTTGTCAAGTGTAAACATAAGATCGCAAAAGAATAAACAACAAATACAAAAATTAAGAGAAAAAGACTGATAAAAGACCTTTGCTACTTCATCCAGTGGGAGAAAAGGATTAAACTGAAATCAAAATGTGTTCGTGAGTAATGGTAAGAAGGGAGGCAAACATGATGTCAGCGGGGAAGTGAGATAAATTCTGAATTTTACAAATTGCACTTTAAACCACACAAATACCCAACAAAATTCTATCATTGAAATCATTGATTTTCAGGACAATGACCCAGCAGACGTGGTTTTCGTCCACCCAAGGATACCCCAGGTGTGCGACACCAACTGGTCCAAAGTGCAGACAATCCTGAACCTCCCTGCAGTGCTCTTCCTGAACGCCAGTCTGCCGTCAGAGTTGCAGGGAGAGTGGCGCCTGTTGTTCAGCAACTCCCTGAACGGAGACAGTTTCTCCCAGCTGGTGAAGACTCTGGAAGGGCGAGGGCCCACGTTGCTGGTTCTACAGGATCATGAGGGCCACGTGTTTGGTGGGTTTGCCAGTCAACCATGGAACATCAATGCCAAGTTTTTTGGTAAGTTTTGCAATACTGAAATCTGAATCAAAATGACTGCCAGTGTTCAGCCAATACGAAACCGAAAACCACAAAACCAGAATCAGAACACATAGTATAACACAAGACAGATGTAAATTTTCCACCAGCTGGTCTTTGTCAAGCTTAGGCAAAAGACAACAAAGAAACAAACGCCATTTTTTGCTGCTGGACGCCACGTCAGGGAAGTTGTCTACTGTTTTTTGTGTTAAATGTTGTGCATTTATTCTTGGATATCTTTGTGTACACACTTGACAAAGGCCAGATGGCTGAACATTGGCCCCTGTCTTGATTTGGTATGGTAATTGTGTGGTCTGCTTCTATTTCTGTTTTTTCAATTCATAATTTTTTTTGTGTATAAAACTTTTTGATGATAATGTAACTCATTTACATTTCTCTTTTTGATTTGCTTTGGTTGTGATAAGTTGGGTTTTTTTTCTCTTTTTTTTTTCCATAGTCATAAATGAGCAACTCTTGCCTTGAAAAATCAATTTGACGAATGATAAGTACTCTTATATACTTGAAGAGATATTTGCCAGGTTTTGTTTTCATTAACATTTAGACTTTTCTATCACATTTAACAACTTCAGTTTTAATCTGGCGTCATTCACTGAGAGTTGAGTCGTGTGCAGTTTTAACATTGTTGACTTCACATTTGGTGAACAAATAAATTATGACATTGTTTATTGCCCTCTTATAAGGACTTTTGTTTTACAGTGGCAAACAATATTTAAACAATGTTGAATGTATAATCAGAATAAATGAGCAAGGTTAAATGTACACACACACACACACACACACACACACACACACACACACACACACACACACACACACACACACACACACACACACACACACACACACACACACACACAACACACACACACACACACACACACACACACACAACACCACACACACACACACACACACACAACACACACCACACACACACACACATAAAACACATGCACGCACGCACATGCACACATACTAAACACAGACACACACACACAGAGACATACACACACACACACACACAAACACACCACACACACACACATACTAAACACATGCACGCACGCACATGCACACATACTAACACAGACACACACACACAGAGACACACACACACACACACACACACACACACACACACACACACACACACACACACACACACACACACACACACGTGCACGTGCACATGCATACACTCATATGCACTTAAACTTACAACATGGCAAACGCACATGCATACAGTCACACACATACAAACAGGCATGATACAATCAAAATGACGAAATCAAACATTGTCTATAATACTAAGGCTTATGGGCTTTGTGGCTGGCTCCCCACTTTGCCTTTCTTCAACTTGTGTCTAGTTCCATAAACAGATGATCCCCCAGGGTTCACCAGGAGGAGAGAGAATAATGAATCCATCAGCATCAACCTGACTGGAAATCCATCAGCATCAACCTGACTGGAAATCCATCAGCATCAACCTGACTGGAAATCCATCAGCATCAACCTGACTGGAAATCCATCAGCATCAACCTGACTGGAAATCCATCAGCATCAACCTGACTGGAAATCCATCAGCATCAACTCTGGAAACTGATAAATGTCCATCAGCATCAACCTGACTGGAAAACATCAGCATCACCTGACGAAAATCATCATCAACCTGACGAATCACACATCAACCTGACTGGAAATCCATCAGCATCAACCTGATTGGAAATCCACAACAGACCATGATTATAGAGCAAACAGAAGTCCTGTATGTCTGTGAAAGGAGGTTCTCTACCAAGTGCAGCATGAAGATCCACAAAAAAGGGCTGAACAAAGATTGATGAATGAACAGCAGCAAAACAGCACTACTACACTAGTAGTTCAAGACAGCAAACAGCACTAGTACACTAATAGTTCAGATGACAGCAAACACTATAGTACATAAAAAGTCAATGTTGATTCAGCAAAACAGTACACTAATAGTTCAGATGTCAGCAAACAGCACTAATAGTTCAGATGTCAGAAACAGCACAAGTAAGTTCAGATAGTCGAGCAAACAGCACTAATAGTTCAGATGTCAGCAAACAGCACTAATAGTTCAGATGTCAGCAAACAGCACTAATAGTTCAGATGTCAGAAACAGCACTAATAGTTCAGATGTCAGAAAACAGCACTAATAGTTCAGATGTCAGCAAACAGCACTAATAGTTCAGATGTCAGCAAAACAGCACTAATAGTTCAGATGTCAGCAAACAGCACTAATAGTTCAGATGTCAGAAAACAGCACTAATAGTTCAGATGTCAGCAAACAGCACTAATAGTTCAGATGTCAGCAAACAGCACTAATAGTTCAGATGTCAGCAAACAGCACTAATAGTTCAGATGTCAGCAAACAGCACTAATAGTTCAGATGTCAGAAAACAGCACTAATAGTTCAGATGTCAGAAACAGCACTAATAGTTCAGATGTCAGAAAACAGCACTAATAGTTCAGATGTCAGAAAACAGCACCATAGTTCAGATGTCAGAAAACACAATGTCCAGGAATCAAACCACAGTGCCACATCTACATTGATAGATCGGGTGAGGAATGTGTACAGACTCTTGACACAAAGCCCAGAATGTCAGATTGCCATCACCAAGAGCAAAAGAGGAATGGGAGAGGCTGGATGAAGTTCTGGGAGATGCAGCATGTAGGGAGCCAGTGGAGTAAAACAGCAAAGGTGAAAAGGTGAAAACACCTCACAAATCTGGTTAGTGTCAGGTGGCAATTACCTGGAAAGAAAAAAAAAAAAAATGTCAAGAAACAAATGAGAGCTGTCTTGGAAATCAGGAAGCAAGGATAAAATACGGAAAGACCTGGAATTGAATGAAACACCTTGCCCTCAGTAAAGTAAAGTCAACAAGGATAAAATACAGACAGACCAGGAATTGAATGAAACACCTTGCCCTCAGTAAAGTAAAGTCAACAAGGATAAAATACAGACAGACCAGGAATTGAATGAAACACCTTGCCCTCAGTACAGTAAAGTCAACAAGGATAAAATACAGACAGACCAGGAATTGAATGAAACACCTTGCCCTCAGTAAAGTAAAGTCAACAAGGATAAAATACAGACAGACCAGGAATTGAATGAAACACCTTGCCCTCAGTAAAGTAAAGTCAACAAGGATAAAATACAGAAAGACCAGGAATTGAATGAAACACCTTGCCCTCAGTACAGTGAAATCTGTAAGGATAAAATACAGAAAGACCAGGAATTGAATGAAACACCTTGCCCTCAGTACAGTAAAGTCAACAAGGATTAAATACAGAAAGACCAGGAATTGAATGAAACACCTTGCCCTCAGTACAGTAAAGTCAACAAGGATAAAATACAGACAGACCAGGAATTGAATGAAACACCTTGCCCTCAGTACAGTAAAGTCAACAAGGATTAAATACAGACAGACCAGGAATTGAATGAAACACCTTGCCCTCAGTACAGTAAAGTCAACAAGGATAAAATACAGACAGACCAGGAATTGAATGAAACACCTTGCTCTCAGTACAGTAAAGTCAACAAGGATAAAATACAGACAGACCAGGAATTGAATGAAACACCTTGCTCTCAGTAAAGTAAAGTCAACAAGGATTAAATACAGACAGACCAGGAATTGAATGAAACACCTTGCCCTCAGTACAGTAAAGTCAACAAGGATTAAATACAGACAGACCAGGAATTGAATGAAACACCTTGCCCTCAGTACAGTAAAGTCAACAAGGATTAAATACAGACAGACCAGGAATTGAATGAAACACCTTGCCTCAGTACAGTGAAATCTGTAAGGATAAAATACAGACAGACCAGGAATTGAATGAAACACCTTGCCCTCAGTACAGTAAAGTCAACAAGGATTAAATACAGACAGACAAGGAATTGAATGAAACACCTTGCTCTCAGTACAGTAAAGTCAACAAGGATTAAATACAGACAGACCAGGAATTGAATGAAACACCTTGCTCTCAGTACAGTAAAGTCAACAAGGATAAAATACAGACAGACCAGGAATTGAATGAAACACCTTGCTCTCAGTAAAGTAAAATCTGTAAGGGGGAGAAGGAGCAAAAAGAAGAAGATTGCTTCTTCAGAGACCGCTTCCAGTTTGCCAGGAAACTATTGAGCATCACAAATAGGGGATGCTTGCAATGGCCTGAGAAGCTCTGGAACAGCGTCATGTTCTGATCTTCAGAGCATGGTATCACTTGAAATTCAGAGTTTTTGGACCTGCAATGCCAGAGAAAATGTTTAATAACAGGCCACCAACATAGGAGGATGTGTAGAAAATATTAAGTCTGAGCCATATCATCCCTTGTGTCTGATGGAATACCTTATGTGCTGTGTATCAGTCATATCATCCCTTGTGTCTGATGGAACACCTTATGTGCTGTGTAAGTATCAGTCATATCATCACTTGTGTCTGATGGAATACCTTATGTGCTGTGTATCAGTCATATCATCCCTTGTGTCTGATGGAACACCTTATGTGCTGTGTAAGTATCAGTCATATCATCACTTGTGTCTGATGGAACACCTTATGTGCTGTGTAAGTATGTCATATCATCACTTGTGTCTGATGGAACACCTTATGTGCTGTGTAAGTATCAGTCATATCATCACTTGTGTCTGATGGAACACCTTATGTGCTGTGTAAGTATCAGTCATATCATCACTTGTGTCTGATGGAACACCTTATGTGCTGTGTAAGTATCAGTCATATCATCACTTGTGTCTGATGGAACACCTTATGTGCTGTGTAAGTATCAGTCATATCATCACTTGTGTCTGATGGAATACCTTATGTGCTGTGTATCAGTCATATCATCACTTGTGTCTGATGGAACACCTTATGTGCTGTGTATCAGTCATATCATCACTTGTGTCTGATGGAACACCTTATGTGCTGTGTATCAGTCATATCATCACTTGTGTCTGATGGAATACCTTATGTGCTGTGTAAGTATCAGTCATATCATCACTTGTGTCTGATGGAACACCTTATGTGCTGTGTATCAGTCATATCATCACTTGTGTCTGATGGAACACCTTATGTGCTGTGTAAGTATCAGTCATATCATCACTTGTGTCTGATGGAATACCTTATGTGCTGTGTAAGTATCAGTCATATCATCACTTGTGTCTGATGGAACACCTTATGTGCTGTGTAAGTATCAGTCATATCATCACTTGTGTCTGATGGAACACCTTATGTGCTGTGTATCAGTCATATCATCACTTGTGTCTGATGGAACACCTTATGTGCTGTGTAAGTATCATCATATCATCACTTGTGTCTGATGGAACACCTTATGTGTTGTGTATCAGTCATATCATCACTTGTGTCTGATGGAATACCTTATGTGCTGTGTATCAGTCATATCATCACTTGTGTCTGATGGAACACCTTATGTGTTGTGTAAGTATCAGTCATATCATCACTTGTGTCTGATGGAATACCTTATGTGCTGTGTATCAGTCATATCATCGCTTGTGTCTGATGGAATACCTTATGTGCTGTGTATCAGTCATATCATCACTTGTGTCTGATGGAACACCTTATGTGCTGTGTATCAGTCATATCATCACTTGTGTCTGATGGAACACCTTATGTGCTGTGTAAGTATCAATCATATCATCACTTGTGTCTGATGGAACACCTTATGTGTTGTGTAAGTATCAATCATATCATCACTTGTGTCTGATGGAACACCTTATATGCTGTGTAAGTATCAATCATATCATCACTTGTGTCTGATGGAACACCTTATGTGTTGTGTAAGTATCAATCATATCATCACTTGTGTCTGATGGAACACCTTATGTGCTGTGTAAGTATCAATCATATCATCACTTGTGTCTGATGGAACACCTTATGTGTTGTGTAAGTATCAATCATATCATCACTTGTGTCTGATGGAACACCTTATGTGCTGTGTAAGTATCAATCATATCATCACTTGTGTCTGATGGAACACCTTATGTGCTGTGTAAGTATCAGTCATATCATCACTTGTGTCTGATGGAACACCTTATGTGCTGTGTAAGTATCAGTCATATCATCACTTGTGTCTGATGGAACACCTTATGTGTTTGTGTATCAGTCATATCATCACTTGTGTCTGATGGAACACCTTATGTGCTGTGTAAGTATCAGTCATATCATCACTTGTGTCTGATGGAACACCTTATGTGCTGTGTAAGTATCAGCCATATCCCTTGTGTCTGATGGAACACCTTATGTGCTGTGTAAGTATCAGTCATATCATCACTTGTGTCTGATGGAACACCTTATGTGCTGTGTATCAGTCATATCATCACTTGTGTCTGATGGAACACCTTATGTGCTGTGTAAGTATCAGCCATATCATCCCTTGTGTCTGATGGAACACCTTATGTGCTGTGTAAGTATCAGTCATATCATCCCTTGTGTCTGATGGAACACCTTATGTGCTGTGTAAGTATCAGCCATATCATCACTTGTGTCTGATGGAACACCTTATCTGTTGTGTAAGTAATGTCCCGGTGTCTTTGAGTAACTCCACAAACTGATAAGATCAAGTGTGAGGAAATGAAGAACAGCAATCAACAGATTATGGCTGATGAAGTTGTCACAGAACTGTACTTTAGTCTTCTTCTCCCACTGGACAAAGTAGCAGGGAAGTTTCAGTCTTTTTCTCCTAATTTTTGTATTTGGTGTTTGTTTGTTTGTGATCGTACATTTACGCTGGTTGTATTAAATACGCATTCTGATTCTATTTTCATTTTTTTCTGGTTTGTGTTTGCTTGAACGCAGGCAGTCACACTTGTTTTGGCTTTAGAATTGTACAGTTTTGTTTATCATGAATTTACTGAAATGATTGTGTGACGTGTGTTGCAGGAAATGACGGATGTTATCTGTTCCGTCTGAACCCAAACTTTGGTGTCTTTTCTACCACCGGTTACAACAGCAACTTTATGTACCTCAACATGAACATGCAGACCCTTCCCAATGGACTGGTCAGTCCCTCTTGTCTCTTTCTCTCTCTTTCTTTACCTGGGTGGAACTACCCTGTAGGGTTGCTGGGGACTGTTCAGTATAAACAGCATAACCACCTTTTGGACATTCTGTGCTAGAAATGTCCTCTTTTCTGTCTGTTTTTTCCATCGCTCTTTGTTTTCTGTCATTTCTTTCTATCATTTTCTGTGTTGCTGGTCCATTGTCCTGTATGTTTTTGTATAAAGCTTACATGCTTTCCTTTAGGATTGACAAACTGGGTGTATGTATTGACTGCATGTTTGGCCCTAAGGGAGCAGTTTCAGGTAATGTAGACCATTTTTTGTGTATAATAATTATAATTTATAATAATAATTGCAATATTTATATAGCGCAAAATCTTGATAAAATCAAATCTAAGCGCTGAAACAGACACGCACGCACGCACGCACGCGCGCACACACACACACACACACACACACACACACACACACACACACACACACACACACACACACCACACACACACACACACACACACACACACACACACACACACACACACACGCACGCACGCACGCACACGGCTATAAATGGAAAGAAAGAATAAAAGCAATGGAAAATTATAGAGAGTGTATACTGTAGTGTCCTTAGTTGTGTTCACATTTGTATTCGGGTGTGTTTTTTTTAAATTGTCTGGTGATAAATTGGTCGGAATGGTCAATGCCAGGGACATATCCTTAGTTTGTGTGTACACATGCATTGATTCGTGTACTTTTATTTTCTTTTCCAGTTTTTCTTCTTTTTTTTTCCAGCCAGATGTTGTGTACATTTTGAAATGGTTGTCGCCCTGATATGGCTTTGTGCAGTTGGCTGGGCTTAGAGTGGCTTGCTCATTAATGAAATGCCTTTGGCACACAGTGCTCGTAAATCACTGTTGAGTCATGTCCTAATGATTGATGGGTTATTATCCCTTACCCCCAGTCCCAAATGGCTCATAAGTCACCATTGAATCATGTCATAAAGATTGGTACAGTACTCCCCCCCCCCCCCCCCCGAAAAAAAAAAAGCTCATGAGTCACAGATCATGTCATAAAGATTGGTAGGGTATCCCCCCCCCCCCCCCCACACACACACACAAATAGCTCATGAGTCACAGTTAGATCATGTCATAAAGATTGGTAGGGTATCCCCCCCCCCCACACACACACACACAAATAGCTCATGAGTCACAGTTAGATCATGTCATAAAGATTGGTAGGGTATCCACCCCCCCCCCACACACACACACACAAAAAGCTCATGAGTCACAGTTAGATCATGTCATAAAGATTGGTAGGGTATCCCCCCCCCCCCCCACACACACACAAAAAGCTCATGAGTCACAGTTAGATCATGTCATAAAGATTGGTAGGGTATCCCCCCCCCCCCACACACACAACACACAAATAGCTCATGAGTCACAGTTAGATCATCTCATAAAGATTGGTAGGGTATCCCCCCCCCCCCCCACACACACACACAAAAAGCTCATGAGTCACAGTTAGATCATGTCATAAAGATTGGTAGGGTATCCCCCCCCCCCCCCCCACACACACACAAATAGCTCATGAGTCACAGTTAGATCATGTCATAAAGATTGGTAGGGTATCCCCCCCCCACACACACACACAAATAGCTCATGAGTCACAGTTAGATCATGTCATAAAGATTGGTAGGGTATCCCCCCTCCCCGCACACACACACAAAAAGCTCATGAGTCACAGTTAGATCATGTCATAAAGATTGGTAGGGTATCCCCCCCCCCCCCACATACACACACACAAATAGCTCATGAGTCACAGTTAGATCATGTCATAAAGATTGGTAGGGTATCCCCCCCCCCCCCACACACACACACACACAAAAAGCTCATGAGTCACAGTTAGATCATGTCATAAAGATTGGTAGGGTATCCCCCCCCCCCCACACACACACAAAAAGCTCATGAGTCACAGTTAGATCATGTCATAAAGATTGGTAGGGTATCCTCCCCCCCTACACACACACACAAAAAGCTCATGAGTCACAGTTAGATCATGTCATAAAGATTGGTAGGGTATCCCCCCCCCCCCACACACACACACAAATAGCTCATGAGTCACAGTTAGATCATATCATAAAGATTGGTAGGGTATCCCCCCCCCCCCCCCACACACAAAAAGCTCATGAGTCACAGTTAGATCATGTCATAAAGATTGGTAGGATATCTCCCCCCCCCCCCCCCCCACACACACACAAAAAGCTCATGAGTCACAGTTAGATCATGTCATAAAGATTGGTAGGGTATCCCCCCCACACACACACACAAAAAGCTCATGAGTCACAGTTAGATCATGTCACAAAGATTGGTAGGGTATCCCCCACACACACACACACACACAAAAAGCTCATGAGTCACAGTTAGATCATGTCATAAAGATTGGTAGGGTATCCCCCCCTCCCCCCCCACACACACAAAAAGCTCATGAGTCACAGTTAGATCATGTCATAAAGATTGGTAGGGTATCCCCCCCCCCACACACACACACACAAAAAGCTCATGAGTCACAGTTAGATCATGTCATAAAGATTGGTAGGGTATCCCTCCCCCCCCCCCCACACACACACACACAAAAAGCTCATGAGTCACAGTTAGATCATGTCATAAAGATTGGTAGGGTATCCCCCCCCCCCCCCCAAAAAAAAAGCTCATGAGTCACAGTTAGATCATGTCATAAAGATTGGTAGGGTATCCCCCCCCCCCACACACACACACACAAATGGCTCATGAGTCACAGTTAGAATCATGTCATAAAGATTGGTAGGGTATCCCCCCCCCCCCAAAAAAAGCTCATGAGTCACAGTTAGATCATGTCATAAAGATTGGTAGGGTATCCCCCCCCCACACACACACACACACACACAATAGCTCATGAGTCACAGTTAGATCATGTCATAAAGATTGGTAGGGTATTCCCCCCCCCCCCCCAAAAAAAAAAACAAAAAAAAAAAACTCATGAGTCACAGTTAGATCATGTCATAAAGATTGGTAGGGTATTCTCCCCCCCTCCCCCCCCCCAAAAAAACAAAAAAAAAACAACTCATGAGTCACAGTTAGATCATGTCATAAAGATTGGTAGGGTATTCCCCCCCCCCCCCCCAAAAAAAAAAAAAAAGCTCATGAGTCACAGATCATGTCATAAAGATTGATGTGCTGCTATCTCCACTCTCATCACCCCACCCCGAGACAAAAATACCCCAGTTTATATCAGCAAATGTATTCTCTGTGTGTGACTGTGTGTGTATGAGCACTCATGTCCCTGTGTCTGTAATGTCTGTAGCCAGATATATGAACAAGGAATTGTGGGTTGTTTATAGATGGAATTTCACCAAATTGGGGACAATCAAAAGTCCATCCTGGTGGATAGACGCAAACTCAGTTGGTGATTCTTCCTAAAACAGAAAGGAAAAATTAAACTAATAATAATAATAATAATAATTACAATATTTATATAGCGCAAAATCTTGATAAAATCAAATCTAAGCGCTGAAACAGACACACACACACGCACGCACACGCACACACACGCACGCACGCACACACACACACACACGCACACGCACACGCACACCACACACACACACACACACACACACACACACACACACGCATGGCTATAAATGGGGAGAAAGAATAAAAGCAATAAAAGCAAGAATAAAAGCAATGGAAAATTATAGAGAGCATAGGCTATGTTATATTAGTTATGCAATAGATGGGGGCAAAACAAGTCACAAACTCTTATCATGAGGGTATATGAGTTGTTTGTCATTTCATTGTTGCATTGTCTGAAGCATGTTGAATACCATCAAATTGTCAGTAGCATAAATCAAGAAAAAAATCTTAATACATTTAAGGTTTTTATGTTGATTATGTTCTTGATAATTTGCCTGAAATCCTGTTGAACTTGATGTTGTGTGCCTAAAATCATGTTGAACTTGGTGTTGTTTGCCTAAAGTCATGGTGAACTTGGTGTTGTTTGCCTAAAATCATGTTGGTGTTGTTTGTCTAAAATCATGTTGGTGTTGTTTGCCTAAAATCATGTTGAACTTGATGTTGTTTGTCTAAAATCATGTTGGTGTTGTTTGTCTAAAGTCATGTTGGTGTTGTTTGCCTAAAATCATGTTGGTGTTGTTTGTCTAAAATCATGTTGGTGTTGTTTGCCTAAAATCATGTTGGTTGTTTGCCTAAAATCATGTTGGTGTTGTTTGTCTAAAATCATGTTGGTGTTGTTTGTCTAAAATCATGTTGGTGTTGTTTGTCTAAAATCATGTTGGTGTTGTTTGTCTAAAATCATGTTGGTGTTGTTTGTCTAAAATCATGGTGAACTTGGTGTTGTTTGTCTAAAATCATGGTGAACTTGGTGTTGTTTGTCTAAAATCATGTTGGTGTTGTTTGTCTAAAATCATGTTGGTGTTGTTTGTCTAAAATCATGTTGGTGTTGTTTGTCTAAAATCATGTTGGTGTTGTTTGTCTAAAATCATGGTGAACTTGGTGTTGTTTGTCTAAAATCATGTTGGTGTTGTTTGTCTAAAATCATGTTGGTGTTGTTTGTCTAAAATCATGTTGGTGTTGTTTGTCTAAAATCATGTTGGTGTTGTTTGCCTAAAATCATGTTGGTGTTTGTCTAAAATCATGTTGGTGTTGTTTGTCTAAAATCATGTTGGTGTTGTTTGTCTAAAATCATGTTGGTGTTGTTTGTCTAAAATCATGTTGGTGTTTGTCTAAAATCATGGTGAACTTGGTGTTGTTTGTCTAAAATCATGTTGGTGTTGTTTGCCTGAAATCATGGTGAACTTGGTGTTGTTTGTCTAAAATCATGTTGGTGTTTGTCTAAAATCATAGTGAACTTGGTGTTGTTTGTCTAAAATCATGTTGGTGTTGTTTGTCTAAAATCATGTTGGTGTTGTTTGTCTAAAATCATGTTGGTGTTGTTTGCCTAAAGTCATGGTGAACTTGGTGTTGTTTGCCTAAAATCATGTTACCACTTTCTGTGAGTTGAGTCAACATTGTGGGTTTGAAGCTGTGACTCCTGTCGACATGTAGTCAGACAACTGTAGACAAGTTGAGTCAACCTTTGTGACGTATGTTTGGATGATGTATAACTAGTATTGATAATTTGCCTAAAATCATGTTGCCAACTTTTGATGAATGAAGTCGATCATGCGGGTTGACATATGTAATTGACACCTGCTGACACGCTGTCAGACAACTGTGGACAAGTTTAGTCAACCTGGGTGATGTACATGTGGATAATGTATAATTACAATTGTCTGTTGTTCAGTTTTTACATGAAGCATGGGCAAGATGGATGGTTAAGTTCCAGATATGGTCAAGAAGGGAGATTGATTTCCCTGATTAATCATTGTGTACATGTTCTTGTAGTAGATCATTCATAAGGAAGATTAGGAAAAGACAAGCAACATTTATAGGCCATTTTATGAGGAAGGGGGATTTGGAGCACCTGGTCACAACGGGAAAGCTGGAGGGAAAGAGAGCACCAGGTAGACTCAGGGAGAGAATGCTGGACGGACTTGCAGAGTGGCTGGGGATGAGGAGGGTGGGGGAGATGCTGGAGGCAACGAGAGATAGAGATGGTTGGAAGTCCATGGTCGCCAACGCCACGCGGCAGGGCACCTGATGATGATGATGATGATGATGACATGTTCTTGTAGTTGTTGTTACTGTAAAAGAAGATTTAAATGAACACTATTTTGTGTTTTTAGGGCATGGGTGGACAGTTCAACTATTTTGGCTTGTGGATAGAGCACACATTTAACAATGGCCACAGTAAGGCGGAGCCTCGATGCACCACCTATGGTAGCCCCCAACTGTCAAAATCTTCAGAGTTTCAAGTGGATATATTGGAAGTGTGGCTGATCGGCCCACAGAAGAAAAAAGAAGATGACTATGAAGCGGATGAATTCTCTGAGGAGGTACGGTGTTCTATCTTACTTTTATCTTTTGTGTTTTTTCCTGCTTGTAGTGCACATAATTATTAGCCACACATAGACATTGTAGTGTTTTTGTTTGTGTGTGTGTGTGTGTCTGAGTATCTTGTTGTGTGTGTGTCTGAGTATCTTGTGTGTGTGTCTCTGAGTATCTTGTGTGTGTGTCTGAGTATTTTGTGTGTGTGTCTGAGTATCTTGTGTTTGTGTGTGTATCTCTGAGTATCTTGTGTGTGTGTGAGTATCTTTGTGTGTGTGGTGTGTCTCTCTGAGTATCTTGTGTGTGTGTGTGTCTGAGTATCTTGTGTTTGTGTGTGTGTGAGTATCTTGTGTTTATGTGTGTGTGTCTGAGTATCTTGTGTTTGTGTGTGTGTGTCTGAGTATCTTGTGTTTGTGTGTGTGTGTCTGAGTATCTTGTGTGTGTGAGTATCTTGTGTTGTGTGGTGTGTGTCTGAGTATCTTGTGTTTGTGTGTGTGTCTCTGAGTATCTTGTGTTGTGTGTGTGTCTGAGTATCTTGTGTTTGTGTGTGTCTGGGTATCTTGTGTGTGTCTCTGAGTATCTTGTGTTTGTGTGTGTCTGGGTATCTTGTGTTTGTGTGTGTCTCTGAGTATCTTGTGTTTGTGTGTGTCTCTGAGTATTTTGTTTGTGTGTGTCTGAGTATATTGTGTGTGTCTCTGAGTATCTTGTGTTTGTGTGTGTGTATGAGTATTTTGTGTTTGTGTGTGTCTGAGTATCTTGTGTGTGTCTGAGTATCTGTGTGTGTGTGTGTCTGAGTATCTTGTGTTTGTGTGTGTGTCTCTGAATATCTTGTGTTTTGTGTGTGTGTGTGTCTCTGAGTATCTTGTGTTTGTGTGTGTGTGTCTGAGTATCTTGTGTGTGTGTGAGAGTATCTTGTGTTTGTGTGTGTCTCTGAGTATCTTGTGTTTGTGTGTGTGTGTCTGAGTATCTTGTGTGTGTTCTCTGAGTATCTTGTGTTTGTGTGTGTCTCTGAGTATCTTGTGTTTGTGTGTGTGTGTCTCTGAGTGTTGTGTTGTGTGTGTCTGTGTGTGTCTGAGTGTCTTGTGTTGTGTGTGTGTGTGTCTGAGTGTGTGTCTCTGAGTGTCTTGTGTTTGTGTGTGTCTGTGTGTGTGTCTGAGTGTCTTGTGTTTGTGTGTGTGTGTGTCTTGAGTATCTTGTTTGTGTGTGTGTGTGTATGAGTATCTTGTGTTTGTGTGTGTGTGTCTCTCTCTGAGTATCTTGTGTTTGTGTGTGTGTCTCTGATGTGTTTGTGTGTGTGTGTGTGTCTGAGTATCTTGTGTGTGTGTGTCTGAGTATCTTGTTTGTGTGTGTGTGTCTGAGTGTCTGGTGTGTGTGTGTCTGAGTATCTTGTGTTTGTGTGTGTGTGTGTCTGAGTATCGTGTGTGTGTGTGTGTGTGTGTCTGAGTATCTTGTGTTTATGTGTGTGTGTGTCTGAGTATCTTTGTTTGTGTGTGTGTGTGTGTGTGTGTGTTCTGAGTATCTTGTTGTGTGTGTGTGTGTCTGAGTATCTTGTGTTTGTTTGTGTGTGTGTGTGTGTGTCTGAGTATCTTGTGTTTGTGTGTGTGTCTGAGTATCTTGTGTGTGTCAGAGTATCTTGTGCATGTCTGAGTATCTTTTGTGTGTGTCTGAGTATCTTTTGTGTGTGTCTCTGAGTATCTTTGTGTGTCTGAGTATCTTGTGTTTGTGTGTCTCTGAGTATCTTGTGTTTGTGTGTGTCTCTGAGTATCTTGTGTGTTTGTCTCTGAGTATCTTGTGTGTGTGTGTGTGTGTCTGAGTATCTTGTGTTTGTGTGAGTGTGTGTCTCTGAGTATCTTGTGTGTGTGTGTGTCTCTGAGTATCTTGTGTTTGTGTGTGTGTGTGTGTGTGTCTGAGTATCTTGTGTGTGTGTGTGTGTCTGAGTATCTTGTGTTTGTGTGTGTGTCTGAGTATCTTGTGTTTGTGTGTGTGTGTCTGAGTATCTTGTGTTTGTGTGTGTGTGTCTGAGTATCTTGTGTTTGTGTGTGTGTGTCTCTCTCTGAGTATCTTGCGTTTGTGTGTGTGTGTGTGTGTCTCTGAGTATCTTGTGTTTGTGTGTGTGTGTGTCTCTGAGTATTTTGTGTTTGTGTGTGTGTGTGTGTGTCTCTGAGTATTTTGTGTTTGTGTGTGTGTGTGTCTATCTTGTGTTTGTGTGTGTGTGTGTGTGTCTCTGAGTATCTTGTGTTTGTGTGTGTTGTGGTGTGTGTGAGAGAGCGTGTGTGTGTGTGAGCGTGTGTGTGTGTGTGTATGTGTCTCTGAGTATCTTGTGTTTGTGTGTGTGTGTGTGTGTGTGGTGTGTGTGTTCGTTCGTTCTTTGATTTGACGTCTTTTCACTATAAGTGTGTGTGTGTGTGAGTGAGTGAGTGAGTGATGTGTGTGTATGTGTGTTTTGGTGTGTGTGTGTGTTTAGTCATTTCTGTTACTGTGCTTGAAATGCATACACTACTCTGAATTAGCATCTAAATCTAACTTTGTCTGTGAATCACATTGTGTCTGTTTCTGTCTGTCTGTTTCTGTCGTCTGTCTGTTTCTGTCTGTGCCTTTTGTGTGTTCTCTCCTCAGTCTTTGCCACATGAGAGCACACAGATAAACAAATGCAGACCTCAGTTGACAGTGACGTATGTGATGTTTGTGTGACCGTCAGGAACAAGCCAAGAAAAGTGTACTGGACAAGGACCCAGAGGCCAAGGCCATGCTGGAACTATTGGGCAGAGGGCCGGTCAGTGAGGGCCTGCGTGAAGGGGACGAACTAGCAGACCACCCTGAACACAACAAAGTTATATCTCTCTTTTGATTAACTGTCACTCTTTGTTATGGACTTTTTGGGTTGATTTTTGTTTTTGGTTTTTTTTCAGTTTACTTTTAGGGGAGGGGGGTAGTGGGGTCCTTATCCTCATTTTTTGTTGAAAACACGGGGATGGTTCAAATCAGTGTCTGTTTTCCATGGTAACCCTTTGACTCCCGCACCCTGTCCACCAGCATCCTGCATTGTCAACCATGCTGGTAAAGCAAAACCTTAACCCTTTGACTTCCTCACCCAATCCACCAGCTTCCTGCAGGAAGCTGATGGATAGGCTGAAGAAGTCAAAGGGTTAAATTTTTGCAGATTGTGGATAGGGTGCGGGAGTCAAAGGGTTAATCAAAGAGACAGAGACAAAACGTTGATGGGTTTGCCAGGACGTGCGTTTTTGTGTAGGATGGGAAAGTGAAAAGTATATGATGGGTGTGACTGTGCTTGGTGCTTTGTCTGTGCTGTGAGACGTGGTGAAGGGTTATGTTTGGATAGTGGGTGGCTTTTGTCGATACTTTGTGTCACTGATAGCGATACCCACAGTGTGAAACATGTTGGAATACTGAAAATTGTCACCTACACCTACAGCATGATGTGATGGTGGATACGGTTTCCAGCAGTGACACCACTAAGACTGCACAAACTGATGAAACAACGCAACATGATGAAACAACACAACATGATGAAACAACACAACATGTGATGAAACAACACAACATGATGAAACAACACAACATGTGATGAAACAACACAACATGTGATGAAACAACACAACATGTGATGAAACAACACAACATGTGATGAAACAACACAACATGATGAAACAACACAACATGATGAAACAACAACAACATGTGATGAAACAACACAACATGTGATGAAACAACACAACATGATGAAACGACACAACATGATGAAACAACACAACATGATGAAACAACACAACATGTGATGAAACAACACAACATGTGATGAAACAACACAACATGTGATGAAACAACACAACATGATGAAACAACACAACATGTGATGAAACAACACAACATGTGATGAAACAACACAACATGTGATGAAACAACACAACATGTAATGAAACGACACAACATGTAATGAAACGACACAACATGTGATGAAACAACACAACATGTGATGAAACAACACAACATGTGATGAAACAACACAACATGTGATGAAACAACACAACATGTGATGAAACAACACAACATGTGATGAAACAACACAACATGTGATGAAACAACACAACATGTGATGAAACAACACAACGTGTGATGAAACAACACAACGTGTGATGAAACAACACAACGTGTGATGAAACAACACAACATGTGATGAAACAACACAACATGATGAAACGACACAACATGATGAAACGACACAACATGTAATGAAACACACAACATGTGATGAAACAACACAACATGTGATGAAACAACACAACATGTGATGAAACAACACAACATGTGATGAAACAACACAACATGATGAAACAACACAACATGTGATGAAACAACACAACATGTGATGAAACAACACAACGTGTGATGAAACAACACAACGTGTGATGAAACAACACAACATGTGATGAAACAACACAACATGTGATGAAACAACACAACATGATGAAACGACACAACATGTGATGAAACGACACAACATGTGATGAAACAACACAACATGTGATGAAACAACACAACATGATGAAACAACACAACATGTGATGAAACAACACAACATGTGATGAAACAACGCAACATGTGATGAAACAACGCAACATGTGATGAAACAACGCAACGTGTGATGAAACAACACAACATGATGAAACAACACAACATGTGATGAAACAACACAACATGTGATGAAACAACACAACGTGTGATGAAACAACACAACGTGTGATGAAACAACACAACGTGTGATGAAACAACACAACATGTGATGAAACAACACAACATGTGATGAAACAACGCAACGTGTGATGAAACAACACAACATGTGATGAAACAACACAACGTGTGATGAAACAACACTACGTGTGATGAAACAACACTACGTGTGATGAAACAACACAACATGATGAAACAACACAACATGATGAAACAACACAACATGATGAAACGACACAACATGATGAAACGACACAACATGATGAAACGACACAACATGTGATGAAACAACACAACATGTGATGAAAACAACACAACATGTGATGAAACAACACAATGTGATGAAACAACACAACATGATGAAACAACACAACATGATGAAACAACACAACATGTGATGAAACAACACAACATGATGAAACAACACAACATGTGATGAAACAACACAACATGTGATGAAACAACACAACATGTGATGAAACAACACAACATGATGAAACAACACAACATGTGATGAAACAACACAACATGTGATGAAACAACACAACATGATGAAACAACACATGATGAAACAACACAACATGTGATGAAACAACACAACATGATGAAACAACACAACATGATAAAACAACACAACATAATGAAACAACACAACCTGATGAAACAACTCAACCTGATGATGAAATATGACTGTGAACAGTGTGATGAAGCCCTCAAAGAACACTGAAGGCTTCTAAACAGAGAGAAAGATTTTTGCTGCTGAGAATGTTTAGAATGCTGAATTGCAGATCCAGGAAGCACCCTTCATGCTGTGACGCTTTCTGTCAGTATCTGTGGACAGACTGTGGCCACATTGGACTTGGACAGTCAACCAAACATGAATGCCGATTGAATTATCATAATCATAATTACTCAAATTGTGTATGAAAAAGGTGACTTCACATGTGGCTTGACATTCTATTCCAAGCACAAACAGGATAAACCATCAACACTCATTGCAACCCAGATATCACAAGTTGTGATGCATCATGCCTGCATGCTGCAAGTGAAACTTGATAACAACAACAATGTGAAACAACATGTCATGTAGGTCATTGATGTGAGTGTGAGACCAGACACTATCATGAGTTCAACAGGGTAGGATTTGTGGATGATGTGTGTTGCAGACAGGGATCATGGTCAGTTGTGGGTCACAGTATGTGTGTGACAGACAGGGTGACATGGTCATTGTAGGTCACATGATGTGTGTTGACAGACAGTGATATCATTGGTCAGTATGTAAGGGTGACATGTCAGTGTATCACAGTCATGTGTTGCAGACAGGTTGATCATGGTCAGTTTTAGGTCACAGTGATGTGTGTTGACAGACAGGTGATCATGGTCAGTTGTAGGTCACAGTGATGTGTGTTGACAGACAGGTGATGATGGTCAGTTGTAGGTCACAGTGATGTGTGTTGACAGACAGGTGATCATGGTCAGTTGTAGGTCAGTGATGTGTGTGACAGACAGGTGATATGGTCATTGTAGGTCAGTGATGTGTGTTGACAGACAGGTGATGATGGTCAGTTGTAGGTCACAGTGATGTGTGTTGACAGACAGGTGATATGGTCAGTTGTAGGTCACAGTATGTGTGTTGACAGACAGGTGATATGGTCAGTTGTAGGTCACAGTGATGTGTTACAGACAGTGATGATGGTCAGTGAGTCGTATGTTGACAGAAGTGATAGTCGGGAGTCAATTGTGACAGACGGTGATGATGGTCAGTTGTAGGTCACGTGATGTGTGTGACAGACAGGTGATCGTGTCAGTTGTAGGTCAGTGATGTGTGTGGACAGACAGGTGAATGGTCATTGTAGGTCACAGTGATGTGTGTGACAGACAGGTGTATGTCATTGTAGTCAGTGATGTGTGTTGACAGACAGGTGATGATGGTCAGTTGTAGGTCACAGTGATGTGTGTGGACAGACAGGTGATCATGGTCAGTTGTAGGTCAGTGTGATGTGTGTGGACAGACAGGTGATGATGGTCAGTTGTAGGTCAAGTGATGTGTGTTGACAGACAGGTGATGATGGTCAGTTGTAGGTCACAGTGATGTGTGTTGACAGACAGGTGATGATGGTCAGTTGTAGGTCAGTGGATGTGTGTGACAGACAGGTGATGATGGTCAGTTGTAGGTCACAGTGATGTGTGTGGACAGACAGGTGATCATGGTCAGTTGTAGGTCAGTGATGTGTGTTGACAGACAGGTGATGATGTCAGTTGTAGGTCAGTGATGTGTGTGGACAGACAGTGATGATGGTCAGTTGTAGGTCACAGTGTGTGTGGACAGACAGGTGATGATGGTCAGTTGTAGGTCAGTGATGTGTGTTGACAGACAGGTGATGATGGTCAGTTGTAGGTCACAGTGATGTGTGTGACAGACAGGTGATGATGGTCAGTTGTAGGTCAGTGATGTGTGTGACAGACAGTGATATGGTCAGTTGTAGGTCACAGTGATGTGTGTTGACAGACAGGTGATATGGTCAGTTGTAGGTCACAGTGATGTGTGTTGACAGACAGGTGATCATGGTCAGTTGTAGGTCACAGTGATGTGTGTTGACAGACAGTGATCATGGTCATTGTAGTCACGTGATGTTGTTGACAGAAGTGATCATGGTCAGTTGTAGGTCACAGTGATGTGTGTTGACAGACAGGTGATGATGGTCAGTTGTAGGTCAGTGTGATGTGTGTGGACAGACAGGTGATGATGGTCAGTTGTAGGTCACAGTCATGTGTGTGGACAGACAGGTGATGATGGTCAGTTGTAGGTCACAGTGATGTGTGTGGACAGACAGGTGATCATGGTCAGTTGTAGGTCACAGTGATGTGTGTTGACAGACAGGTGATGATGGTCAGTTGTAGGTCACAGTGATGTGTGTTGACAGACAGGTGATCATGGTCAGTTGTAGGTCAGTGATGTGTGTGGACAGACAGGTGATGATGGTCAGTTGTAGGTCACAGTGATGTGTGTTGACAGACAGGTGATCATGGTCAGTTGTAGGTCACAGTGATGTGTGTTGACAGACAGGTGATGATGGTCAGTTGTAGGTCAGTGATGTGTGTTGACAGATAGTGATCATGGTCACCTGTAGGTCACAGTGCCTGGGGAAGGTCTGCCTTGTAACGCTTTTATTCCATTGTGTTACCCTATGGACTGTGTGGACGTTCTAGGGAATGGTGTCTTCAGTATGTGATTTGTTTGTTTCTCAATTTCTTTTTAAAAAATAGATGGAATGTGGTGAGAACTCAGAAGGGAAAATTGATTAGTACCCTCACATGGCATCTGTAGATTGTCTGTCTGTATGTGTATGGGGGCAAAACGTGTTTCAAAGATTTTTTAGTTGTTTATAAGTGGATCTTTGCCAGATCGGAAGGTCATGTGTTTGCATCACATCAGGGTCACCACATGTAGGCAGGACGTCAGGACTTGGCCAGCACTTGGGATCATGTGCAGGCTTAAGGCTTGTGCCGTGATTTTGCTACGTGTTCTCCATCACATGGCACCTAGGATGATAGTGCATAAGGAATTCACTCCAAGCGCGGAGACGTCACTTGAGAAACAGAAGCAGATGTGGGTCATGTGTGTTTGCATAAAGCACAAGTATAGATGGCTGTGACATGTCTTCAGGATCACGGTTGGACGTGTTGTAACATAGAAAACATATGTTACAGTATAGACCCCGTGGTCTGTTGTGATAACTACAGCAATTACAGTATAGACCCCGTGGTCTGTTGTGATAACTACAGCAGTTACAGTATAGACCCCCGTGGTCTGTTGTGATAACTACAGCAGTTACAGTATAGACCCCCGTGGTCTGTTGTGATAACTACAGCAGTTACAGTATAGACCCCCGTGGTCTGTTGTGATAACTACAGTAGTTACAGTATAGACCCCCGTGGTCTGTTGTGATAACTACAGTAGTTACAGTATAGACCTCATGGTCTGTTGTGATAACTACGGCAGTTACAGTATAGACCCCTGTGGTCTGTTGTGATAACTACAGTAGTTACAGTATAGACCTCATGGTCTGTTGTGATAACTACGGCAGTTACAGTATAGACCCCTGTGGTCTGTTGTGATAACTACAGTAGTTACAGTATAGACCTCATGGTCTGTTGTGATAACTACGGCAGTTACAGTATAGACCCCGTGGTAATAATAATAATAATAATTACAATATTTATATAGCGCAAAATCTTGATAAAATCAAATCTAAGCGCTGAAACACACACGCACGCACACACACGCATGCACACACCGCACGCACGCACACGCACGCACTCACGCACACACACACACACACACACACACACACACACACACACACACACACACACACACACACACACACACACACACACGGCTATAAATGGGAGAAAGAATAAAAACAATGGAAAATTATAGAGAGCATATTATATACAATTATATATTACAATGTGGTTCCCCTCCGAGTGGAGACAGGCTGCAGAGGGGATTGAGTGAGGACAGGATTTTATGCAGGGGAGAAAAGGTGAGTTTTGAGAGCGGACTTGAAGGAGACAAAAGTAGGTTGCTGACGGACTGAGAGAGGTCTATTGTGATAACTACAGCAGTTACAGTATAGACCCCCGTGGTCTGTTGTGATAACTACAGTAGTTCTATTGCTCCGTCTGTTTTGTCTTTTTTGTTCACCATCTGCGTGGCCAGACCACATCTACTGCTTAGAGCAGTGTCACAAAGCTGATTCCTTTTTGTGTTCAGAATGGTTCATAGTTTGTTTGAAAGGGTTTTTTGTTTTTTTGTTTGTTTGTTTTGCTTTTGTTTCATTTTCATTCATCAGAAAAGCCGAGATTGTTGGCATAGCTTGACCTTTTGTGTTGATTGTTAGTTTTCTGTACAACCAAAGACAGCAATATTTACTAAGATTTAATGCACAGAATTGTGCCTTGCATAAACTATACACAAGAACTGTATAAACACATGATTCAGACCTCTGGTATCACACAACTGTATAAACACATGATTCAGACCTCTGGTATCACACAGTTGTATGAACGTAATTCAGACCTCTGGTATCACACAATGTATAAACACATCATTCAGACCTCTGGTATCACACAGTTGTATGAACGTAATTCAGACCTCTGGTATCACACAATTGTATGAACGTAATTCAGACCTCTGGTATCGCACAATTGTATAAACATATGATTCAGACCTCTGGTGTCACACAACTGTATAAATACATGATTCTGACCTGTTGTCACACAAATGTATAAACACATGATTCAGACCTCTGGTATCACACAACTGTATAAACACATCATTCAGACCTCTGGTATCACACAATGTATAAACACATCATTCAGACCTCTGGTATCACACAATGTATAAACACATGATTCAGACCTCTGGTATCACACAATGTATAAACACATCATTCAGACCTCTGGTATCACACAACTGTATAAACACATGATTCAGACCTCTGGTATCACACAATGTATAAACATATGATTCAGACCTCTGGTATCACACAACTGTATAAACACATGATTCAGACCTCTGGTATCACACAATGTATAAACATATGATTCAGACCTCTGGTATCACACAACTGTATAAACACATGATTCAGACCTCTGGTATCACACAACTGTATAAACACATGATTCAGACCTCTGGTATCACACAATGTATAAACATATGATTCAGACCTCTGGTATCACACAATGTATAAACACATCATGCAGACCTCTGGTATCACACAATGTATAAACACATGATTCAGACCTCTGGTATCACACAATGTATAAACACATCATTCAGACCTCTGGTATCACACAACTGTATAAACACATGATTCAGACCTCTGGTATCACACAATGTATAAACATATGATTCAGACCTCTGGTATCACACAACTGTATAAACACATGATTCAGACCTCTGGTATCACACAATGTATAAACATATGATTCAGACCTCTGGTATCACACAACTGTATAAACACATGATTCAGACCTCTGGTATCACACAACTGTATAAACACATGATTCAGACCTCTGGTATCACACAATGTATAAACATATGATTCAGACCTCTGGTATCACACAATGTATAAACACATCATGCAGACCTCTGGTATCACACAATGTATAAACACATAATTCAGACCTCTGGTATCACACAATGTATAAACACATGATTCAGACCTCTGGTATCACACAACTGTATAAACACATGATTCAGACCTCTGGTAACACACAACTGTATAAACACATGATTCAGACCTCTGGTATCACACAATGTATAAACACATTCAGACCTCTGGTATCACACAATGTATAAACACATAATTCAGACCTCTGGTATCACACAACTATATAAACACATAATTCAGACCTCTGGTATCACACAACTGTATAACACATAATTCAGACCTCTGGTATCACACAACTGTATAAACACATTCAGACCTCTGGTATCACACAACTGTATAAACACATTCAGACCTCTGGTATCACACAATGTATAAACACATGATTCAGACATCTGGTATCACACAACTGTATAAACACATCATTCAGACCTCTGGTATCACACAATGTATAAACACATCATTCAGACCTCTGGTATCACACAATGTATAAACACATAATTCAGACCTCTGGTATCACACAACTGTATAAACACATGATTCAGACCTCTGGTATCACACAACTGTATAAACACATCATTCAGACCTCTGGTATCACACAATGTATAAACACATGATTCAGACCTCTGGTATCACACAACTGTATAAACACATTCAGACCTCTGGTATCACACAATGTATAAACACATGATTCAGACATCTGGTATCACACAATGTATAAACACATGATTCAGACCTCTGGTATCACACAACTGTATAAACACATCATTCAGACCTCTGGTATCACACAACTGTATAAACACATCATTCAGACCTCTGGTATCACACAATGTATAAACACATGATTCAGACCTCTGGTATCACACAATGTATAAACACATGATTCAGACCTCTGGTATCATACAATGTATAAACACATGATTCAGACATCTGGTATCACACAATGTATAAACACATGATTCAGACCTCTGGTATCACACAACTGTATAAACACATGATTCAGACCTCTGGTAACACACAACTGTATAAACACATGATTAATAATAATAATAAAGGCAATTTATATAGCGCTTTCCAGAGCACAAAGCGCTTCACATAAAATCAGTATATAACTAAATACAAATAGATACACCAACATAAAATTTAAACATACCGCTGCTAACACTATATAACATAAAACATAAAATTTACGTTCAACAAGACATATTAACATAGTAAATTCAAATATTACTAAAAATAGTGACAATCATACAAAAATATTTTCTCTCTCTTTCTCTTCACACACACACACACACACACACACACACACACACACACAAAATCACACAATCCGTCTAATATCACTTATAGTGAAAAGACGTTAAATTAAAGAACGAACGAACGAACACACCACACACACACACACACACACACACACACACACACACACACACACACACACACAGACCCAAACACACTCCCTCTCTCAACCACTCAGTTTCTCTACTATCAAATTCTATCACGCTTACACATACTCTTACTCATACTCTCACTCTCTTGCCCCACCCCAACCATACTCTCGCTCTCTACCGTGCTCCCGATATTCCTTGCTCACTCTCTCTCTCTCCCGCACAGCCTCTCTCTCTCTCTCTTTTCCTCTCTCCCTCTCTCTCCCTCTCTCTTGCTCGCATAAACATGCTTCACACAACACACACACACACACACACACACACACACACACACACACACACACACACACACACACACACACACACACACACACACACACAAACACACACACACACACACATATATGTAGGAACGATGATCAGGGCTGAGAGAGAAGAGAAAGAGAAGATCAATGAAAGTATTGAGTGAAAAGATAGGTCTTCAGACTAAACTTGAAAGAAGGAAGACATTGCTTATGGCGAATATGATAGGGAAGGGAGTTCCAGGTCATGGCAGCAGAGTGGGAGAAAGCTCTCTGACCATGCAGTTTCCGGTTGAAACGGGGAACACAGAAAGTTCTTGTGTCGGTAGAGGATCGGAGAGTTCTGGATGGTACATACACTTGAAGAAGTTCAGACAGATAAGAGGGAGCGGAGCAAGTAAGAATTTTGTAACAGAGACAGCAACATTTGTATTTGATTCTTTGTTCAACTGGAAGCCAATGCAACTTTTTCAGAAGAGGAGAACATGACTGGGATCTAGGGGCTTTACAAACAAGCCTAGCTGCTGAATTCTGAACACGTTGGAGAGGTTGAATGACAACTGAAGGGCAGCCGATTAGAATAGAATTACAGTAGTCCAAGCGTGAAAGAATATAAGAGGAAATAAGAGTTTTAGTGGCTTCCTCAGTAAGAAAGGGGCGGATAGAAGCAATACGTCTTAGTTCCATATAAGAAAGCTGGCATATCTTAGTGACATGTTTTTGCATAGAAAGATCATGATCTAAAAGAACTCCTAAATCCCGGACACAGTCAGAAAATTCAATGGAACTAGACACAACTGTACAAGGGTACTTTCCAGTAGAATAAGACCAACAAACTTATACGTCAAAGACTCACCGGCAAAAAAAAACAAAAAACGATTCATTTCATCTGTTCGAAGTATTCACCTCCTGCTGCCACACACTTCTGCATTCGCTCGATCCACTGTAGAAATGCCACTCTGTAGGCTTCTATGGGTATATGTGACAGACACTGGAAAACCGCCGTTCCCAAGGCTGCTCAGCTCTTGAAACTTCTTCCTGCCAGTGATTTCTTCAGATGTGGAAACAGGTAAAAGTCACAGGGTGCAAGGTCTGGGGAGTAAGCAGGGTGTGGCAAAGTATGGATGTTCTCGGTTGCAAGGTATTCTCTTACAAGCCTTGACTTGTGAGCAGGTGCGTTATCATGAAGAATTTTGATTCCTCTCATGCCTGCAATTGGTCGGGAAGTTGCATAAAACTTCTTGATGTCAGACAGTACTGAGTCTCTGTAGAACTTTCCGGTGATGGTCTCTCCTTGTTTGCATGGTTTCTGTAGCACGATCCCCTTTGTGTTGAAAAAGATGGTGTATAACACTTTCTTTTGCGAACATTGACGACGAGCGATTTGAGGAGGAATCCCACCTTTAGGAATCCAGGCCTTGTTCTGTGACTTTCTCCGAGGTTCATACATGTACACCCAGGTTTCGTCACCTGTCACAATTTCATCCAGCCGCTTAGGGTCGCAGTTCTTGTAAATTTTCAGCATATCTTGACAGAAACGTAACCTACCCCCCTTATTTTCTGGCGTCAAAATATGAGGGATTCATCTTGATGACACCTTCCTGTAGCCAAGCTGATTTCTTAGGATCCTCGATGCAGATGATGAATGAATGTCGAGACAATCAGCGATCTCTTCAAGGCTGACTCTTGAATCAGCATCAACCATTGCCTTCACACTAGCCACTAACTTTTCATCGCACTTTTTGCTTTTTCGCATTTTCCCCCTGTTGTCTTCAGTGCTGGCCTGGCCACTTGCAAATGTTTTACCCATCTGAACACAGCTGCTTTCAAAGGAGCAGAAGGTTGTCCCAAAGCTCTCATGTCCGCAAGTATTTCGGATGCATTCTTTCTGAGGGCGACACGTACCTTGATTTATCAGTGTCTGACAGGGCCTTGACATACACTGTCAGAACCGTAAGACGGATCAAAGATGAATAACGAAATTTGGCACAGAATTACATCACAGACTGACGTTTTCTGTGACATAATTTTTCCATTTCTGTAAATGCATTTTCAAGCTATACAGACATGGTCTCATTCTACTGGAAATTACCCTCGTATAAACACATGATTCAGACCTCTGGTATCACACAATGTATAAACACATGATTCAGACCTCTGGTATCACACAACTGTATAAACACATAATTCAGACCTCTGGTATCACACAACTGTATAAACACATGATTCAGACCTCTGGTGGTATCACACAATGTATAAACACATAATTCAGACCTCTGGTATCACACAATGTATAAACACATGATTCAGACCTCTGGTGGTATCACACAATGTATAAACACATGATTCAGACCTCTGGTATCACACAACTGTATAAACACATGATTCAGACCTCTGGTATCACACAATGTATAAACACATGATTCAGACCTCTGGTATCACACAACTGTATAAACACATGATTCAGACCTCTGGTGGTATCACACAATGTATAAACACATCATTCAGACCTCTGGTATCACACAACTGTATAAACACATAATTCAGACCTCTGGTATCACACAACTGTTATAAACACATGATTCAGACCTCTGGTGGTATCACACAATGTATAAACACATAATTCAGACCTCTGGTATCACACAACTGTATAAACACATGATTCAGACCTCTGGTGGTATCACACAATGTATAAACACATAATTCAGACCTCTGGTATCACACAACTGTATAAACACATGATTCAGACCTCTGGTGGTATCACACAATGTATAAACACATAATTCAGACCTCTGGTATCACACAATGTATAAACACATGATTCAGACCTCTGGTGGTATCACACAATGTATAAACACATCATTCAGACCTCTGATATCACACAACTGTATAAACACATCATTCAGACCTCTGGTATCACACAATGTATAAACACATGATTCAGACCTCTGGTATCACACAACTGTATTAACACATGATTCAGACCTCTGGTGTCACACAACTGTATAAACACATGATTCAGACCTCTGGTATCACACAATGTATAAACACATAATTCAGACCTCTGGTATCACACAATGTATAAACACATCATTCAGACCTCTGGTATCACACAACTGAATAAACACATAATTCAGACCTCTGGTATCACACAATGTATAAACACATCATTCAGACCACTGGTATCACACAGTGTATAAACACATCATGCAGACCTCTGGTATCACACAGTGTATAAACACATCATGCAGACCTCTGATATCACACAATGTATAAACACATCATTCAGACCTCTGGTATCACACAATGTATAAACACATGATTCAGACCTCTGGTATCACACAACTGTATAAACACATGATTCAGACCTCTGGTATCACACAATGTATAAACACATCATTTAGACCTCTGGTATCACACAATGTATAAACACATGATTCAGACCTCTGGTATCACACAACTGTATAAACACATGATTCAGACCTCTGGTATCACACAATGTATAAACACATCATTCAGACCTCTGGTATCACACAATGTATAAACACATGATTCAGACCTCTGGTATCACACAACTGTATAAACACATCATTTAGACCTCTGGTATCACACAATGTATAAACACATGATTCAGACCTCTGGTATCACACAATGTATAAACACATCATTCAGACCTCTGGTATCACACAACTGTATAAACACATGATTCAGACCTCTGGTATCACACAATGTATAAACACATCATTCAGACCTCTGGTATCACACAATGTATAAACACATGATTCAGACCTCTGATATCACACAACTGTATAAACACATCATTCAGACCTCTGGTATCACACAATGTATAAACACATCATGCAGACCTCTGGTATCACACAATGTATAAACACATCATTCAGACCTCTGGTATCACACAACTGTATAAACACATGATTCAGACCTCTGGTATCACACAATGTATAAACACATCATTCAGACCTCTGGTATCACACAATGTATAAACACATGATTCAGACCTCTGATATCACACAACTGTATAAACACATCATTCAGACCTCTGGTATCACACAATGTATAAACACATCATGCAGACCTCTGGTATCACACAATGTATAAACACATCATTCAGACCTCTGGTATCACACAATGTATAAACACATCATTCAGACCTCTGGTATCACACAACTGTATAAACACATCATTCAGACCTCTGGTATCACACAATGTATAAACACATCATGCAGACCTCTGGTATCACACAACTGTATAAACACATGATTCAGACCTCTGGTATCACACAATGTATAAACACATCATTCAGACCTCTGGTATCACACAATGTATAAACACATGATTCAGACCTCTGGTATCACACAATGTATAAACATATCATGCAGACCTCTGGTATCACACAACTGTATAAACACATGATTCAGACCTCTGGTATCACACAATGTATAAACACATCATGCAGACCTCTGGTATCACACAATGTATAAACACATCATTCAGACCTCTGGTATCACACAATGTATAAACACATCATTCAGACCTCTGGTATCACACAATGTATAAACACATGATTCAGACATCTGGTATCACACAATGTATAAACACATCATGCAGACCTCTGGTATCACACAATGTATAAACACATGATTCAGACCTCTGGTATCACACAATGTATAAACACATCATGCAGACCTCTGGTATCATACAATGTATAAACACATGATTCAGACATCTGGTATCACACAATGTATAAACACATGATTCAGACCTCTGGTATCACACAATGTATAAACACATGATTCAGACATCTGGTATCACACAATGTATAAACACATCATTCAGACCTCTGGTATCACACAACTGTATAAACACATCATTCAGACCTCTGGTATCACACAACTGTATAAACACATCATTCAGACCTCTGGTATCACACAATTTATAAACACATCATTCAGACCTCTGGTATCACACAACTGTATAAACACATCATTCAGACCTCTGGTATCATTAGTACATCACCATGCAGTGCACTTTTAACATATTTCAGATAACTGTGCACTCTCATAATAATAATAATAATAATTACAATATTTATATAGCGCAAAAATAATTGTCTGCACTTTCCACAACCAGTTGTTTTTCTGTCACAGGCCCTTTGTGTGTTAACATTTTACAGTTGTGTTCATAAGAAATGAACTGATAGCACACTTTGAATAGCATTCCCGCTTGCTGCCAAAACTTGTGGGTATCAGGTCATCAGGCAGCAGCAGGTAGCAACTTCCGCTCTAACTTGTAGCAGCAACTAATGCAGTAAGCAACTTCCGCTCTAACTTGTAGCAGCAATTAATGCAGTAAGCAACTTCCGCTCTAACTTGTAGCAGCAATTAATGCAGTAAGCAACTTCCGCTCTAACTTGTAACAGCAACTAATGCAGTAAGCAACTTCCGCTCTAACTTGTAGCAGCAACTAATGCAGTAAGCAACTTCCGCTCTAACTTGTAGCAGCAATTAATGCAGTAAGCAACTTCCGCTCTAACTTGTAGCAGCAATTAATGCAGTAAGCAACTTCCGCTCTAACTTGTAGCAGCAATTAATGCAGTAAGCAACTTCCGCTCTAACTTGTAGCAGCAATTAATGCAGTAAGCAACTTCCGCTCTAACTTGTAACAGCAACTAATGCAGTAAGCAACTTCCGCTCTAACTTGTAGCAGCAACTAATGCAGTAAGCAACTTCCGCTCTAACTTGTAGCAGCAATTAATGCAGTAATCAACTTCCGCTCTAACTTGTAACAGCAACTAATGCAGTAAGCAACTTCCGCTCTAACTTGTAGCAGCAACTAATGCAGTAAGCAACTTCCGCTCTAATGTTTAGCAGCAACTAATGCAGTAATCAACTTCCGCTCTAACTTGTAGCAGCAACTAATGCAGTAAGCAACTTCCGCTCTAATGTTTAGCAGCAACTAATGCAGTAAGCAACTTCCACTCTAACTTGTAGCAGCAACTAATGCAGTAAGCAACTTCCGCTCTAACTTGTAACAGCAATTAATGCAGTAAGCAACTTCCACTCTAACTTGTAGCAGCAACTAATGCAGTAATCAACTTCCGCTCTAACTTGTAGCAGCAATTAATGCAGTAAGCAACTTCCGCTCTAACTTGTAGCAGCAATTAATGCAGTAATCAACTTCCGCTCTAACTTGTAGCAGCAACTAATGCAGTAAGCAACTTCCGCTCTAACTTGTAACAGCAATTAATGCAGTAAGCAACTTCCGCTCTAACTTGTAGCAGCAATTAATGCAGTAATCAACTTCCGCTCTAACTTGTAGCAGCAACTAATGCAGTAAGCAACTTCCGCTCTAACTTGTAACAGCAATTAATGCAGTAAGCAACTTCCGCTCTAACTTGTAGCAGCAATTAATGCAGTAATCAACTTCCGCTCTAACTTGTAGCAGCAACTAATGCAGTAAGCAACTTCCGCTCTAACTTGTAGCAGCAACTAATGTAAGTCATTGTGGTAAAGATGGCAGTGACCAGTCAATATGGTATGATACAGTGGACTGTGAAATGGAATAGTCAGCAATTGTAGTCAACCAGAAACTAGGTCACCTCTGAAAGATTGAAGTACGAATATGCCTGATTCAAAAAAAGTGCTTCTTGTTGCATTAATTTAATGTTGAAGAGTTATGTCTGTCAAAGAACAGTCCGCTCACACTTTGCATTTGCTGTTGAAACTGTACTCCTGCATGTATTCAATTCATCTAATATGAAACTTTATTGAAGTGCAGGCTTATGTCACCATTATCAGTTCTCAAACATGCAAATTCAGAGTGTCATGACATCAGCGTCTGCGTACCGATTGGGTCAGGACTTGTTTGGTTGGTGATATGGGTCATTTCTAGTAGGTTGACACTTCTGATTGGGTCAGGACTTGTTTGATATTCAGGTGATATGGGCCATTTCTTTAGTAGGTTGACACTACTGATTGGGTCAGGGCTTGTTTGGTGTTCAGGTGATATATGGGTCATTTGTACATGTAGTAGGTTGACACTACTGATTGGGTCAGGACTTGTTTGGTATTCAGGTGATATATGGGTCATTTGTACATGTAGTAGGTTGACACTACTGATTGGGTCAGGACTTGTTTGGTATTCAGGTGATATATGGGTCATTTGTACATGTAGTAGGTTGACACTACTGATTGGGTCAGGACTTGTTTGGTATTCAGGTTATGTATGGGTCATTTGTACATGTAGTAGGTTGACACTACTGATTGGGTCAGGACTTGTTTGGTATTCAGGTGATATATGGGTCATTTGTACATGTAGTAGGTTGACACTACTGATTGGGTCAGGACTTGTTTGGTATTCAGGTTATGTATGGGTCATTTGTACATGTAGTAGGTTGACACTACTGATTGGGTCAGGACTTGTTTGGTATTCAGGTGATATATGGGTCATTTGTACATGTAGTAGGTTGACACTACTGATTGGGTCAGGACTTGTTTGGTATTCAGGTGATATATGGGTCATTTGTACATGTAGTAGGTTGACACTACTGATTGGGTCAGGACTTGTTTGGTATTCAGGTTAAGTATGGGTCATTTCCAGTAGGTTGACACTCAAGCATTTTGGGGCTGAACTGACAGCACTCATAGGATGTTTTGGGTGGTTTCATGAGGCATTGCAGATAACTGAAGTTTGTTTTGATGACAAATTGATACAGGCATAGACATAGTATATTGAATGTTTGTTTTGATGACAAATTGATACAGGCATAGACATAGTATATTGAATGTTTATATCAGCTAGAAATTCATAACGTTCCCATTGCTTTGGCGTTATGAGGAAGCTTGTCGCTGAATGTCGCCAACATGACCCTATCTACCAGCTTCCTGCAGGATTCAGTTTTTGCTTTGCTATCATGGCTGACAATGCAGGATGCTGCCGGAACGAGAGCAGTAACCAAAGAGTTAAGGGCCGTTATAAGTAAGGTCAGTGTCACTGGTCAGAAAACATGTAGTTCTGGCTGTCTGTGTGGGACGTTGTCCCCCTTGTGATGTCAAACTACTGTAAGGTTGTCAAGATTGTACAACATGTCAAACTACTGTAAGGTTGTCAAGATTGTACAACATGTCTTGTGATGTCAAACTACTGTAAGGTTGTCAAGATTGTACATGTCAAACTACTGTATGGTTGTCAAGATTGTACAACATGTCTTGTGATGTCAAACCACTGTAAGGTTGTCAAGATTGTACAACATGTCAAACTACTGTAAGGTTGTCAAGATTGTACATGTCTTGTGATGTCAAACTACTGTAAGGTTGTCAAGATTGTACAACATGTAAGAAGCTTCTGTGTGAAGATGTCTGTCAGCTGTTTATTTATCTGTAGGAAAGCAACACGTGAAACCTTGCCTCTTTAACTGATTTCAAACAGGTATGTAGTGTGTGTGTGTGTGTGTGTGTGTTGTGTGTGTGTGTCTGTGTGTGTGGTGGTCGTGTGTCTGTGTGTGTGTGTGTCTGTGGGGGATGAGAGAGGAGAGAGAACAAGTATCGAGCCACCTGTTTCACTTCCTTGTGAATTTTGTGGGGGATGTTTTTTGGTCTCTTTGCACAAGTGTTCATCATACTTCATGTGTTCACGTGTACATACATGTACACATACAACACTCTCAGATACCAGTACACCGTATCCTATGTTTGTGACGTTTCCATCCACAAGTTATTGCATGTAGAGCATTGGGTACTGTGCCATTTCTGTACATAATGTAAGATGTCATGGGTCAGTCTGCCAACTTGCCTGCCTTCTGTTCTCTGCCCAAATAGTCTGACTGTGACATGAAAAACACACTGACTGTGACATGAAAAACACAGTGACTGTGACATGAAAACACCATCTGACTGTGACTAAACACATGGAATGAAAAACACAGTGACTGGACATGAAAAAAACACTGACTGTGACATGAAAAACACAGTGACTGTGACATGAAAAACACAGTGACTGTGACATGAAAAACACAGTGACTGTGACATGAAAAACAGTGACTGTGACATGAAAAACAGTGACTGTGACATGAAAACACAGTGACTGTGACATGAAAAACACAGTGACTGTGACATGAAAAAACACAGTGACTGTGACATGAAAAACACAGTGACTGTGACATGAAAAAACACAGTGACTGTGACATGAAAAAACACAGTGACTGTGACATGAAAAACTGACTGACATGAAAAACACAGTTGACTGTGACATGAAAAACTGATGACATGAAAAACACAATCTGGGGCAGGGCATGCTTTTAACTCTCTGACTCCCTCACCCTATCCACCAGCTTCCTGCATTGTCAACCATGCAAGCAAAGCAAAAACTTAAACCTTTGACTCCCTCACCCTATCCACCAGCTTCCTAGGAAGCTGGTGGATAGGGTGAGGGAGTCAAAGGGTTAAGTTTTTGCAGTGGATGGATAGGGTGAGGAAGTCAAAGGGTTAGGGTATTCATTTCCTGTGAACTGTATATTGACCCTACCCATGCCACACTCTTGAGTCGGATGAAAAGTAAACAGGTCTGATACTGACCATTATGGAATCAGCATGTGTGAAGGGTATGTGTAAAGGGCATCCTTCATACTGACCTTTATGGAATCGGCATGTGTAAAGGGCTTGTGTAAAGGGCATATGTAAAGGGCATCCTTCATACTGACCATTATGAAATCAGCATGTGTAAAGGGCATGTGTAAAGGGCATGTGTAAAGGTACTGACCATTATGGAATCAGCATGTGTGAAGGGTATTATGGAGAAAGGTCGCATTCCTTTTATCAGAGTTTATTGAATTCGGCATTTAAAGGCTGTGCTGTAAGGGCAATTTTAAGATCCTTCATAGCCATTATGAAATCAGCATGTGTCAAAGGCATGTGTAAAGGGCATGTGTAAAGGTACTGACCATTATGGAATCAGCATGTGTGAAGGGCATCCTTTACTATAATTTAAGGAGAAAAGTGTCAGCATATTTCGCTTTTATCAGAGGTAAATTATATGAAAATATCGTCTAGTGCTCATACTTACTGCATTACCTTCCCGACGCTGGCTGTCAGCCAGATTGTTCAAGATCTTCCAAGCCATATGATAACAGAAAACCAAATCACATTGTGATCATCAAGTGACAGTAGATTGTCAGGTGTAAATCCTTACATGCAAATTACACAGAAATTATGTTCAGGTGTTACTTGAAGTTGGTTTTACTTCAATTGTTAGATGACGTTTTGAAAACAGATTTTTTTTACAGGATACATTTCCTGTGGATGTTATTGCTGTGTTTATTGTGTTATTATAGAAATGATTGAAACCATGTTTACTTAGAACTGATTGATATTCTTGATTTTCGCACGCTTTTGTACATATTGCGTCAATTCGTTGATGAATGCTATGCCATATGTATTTAGTCTCCTATATGATAATGGTCGATGTAATAATGCAGGTCAAAGGTCATTTATGTCATTATGTAACACTGTTGAGGATTTTATGTATTTTATGGTATAACTCTTTGATTTTGATTCCCACACCCTGTCCACCAACATACTGCATTGTCAACCATGCTTCCTGTAGGAAGCTGGTGGAAAGGGTGAGGGAGTCAAATAGTTGTTTTTGCAGTTGGTGGACAGGGTACAGGATGTGGTTGTCAAAGAGTTAAGTTTGTAAATTTATGTTCATTGGTTATGGTATACACTTAATCAGATGTTGATATAAGGAAAAAACTGTTGGAAAATATGTATTTATCTTTATTGTTGACCTGTATATGATTTTTTTTGGGGGGGGGGTTTACTTTCACGAAGGTTCTTCAGTGAGTCATTACTTTCACCCCATAGATCTGCTGTAAATGTCAGGTAATTCTTTTTATGTCTGCTCAGTCTACAGATATGAAAAAGAAGGACAAGGTTGGTGAATATTCTCATAAAGTTTTCATGTCATGAAATGAAATGAGGAAGTATTTTCATGTTTTTGTGCTTATTTAAGATTTATGTGTCAGTGAGGTAAAGCGCTAGTGTTCTGTTTCTCACAAATGTGAAAACAATTTCAGATAAAGAAATGGACAAAATGCTTTGACGCTAATCAAAGAGACAATAAAAAGTATGCACACCTAACATGCCCATCTCTTCTTTATTGCCGCAGCTGTTGTGCTGTTGGAAAGTTATGTAGAAACATCATGGACATGCTTGGAAATATGAAGTGATACTTTTATTTTGATGTTGGGGGCTCATTTGGTGAAATATCATGAAGATATGTGGAAATATCATCAAGGTGATACTCTGATTCTGATGCTGGGAGCTCAAGGTTGGATAAATATTGTGAAGATATGTGGAAATATCATGAAGGTGATACTCTGATTCTGATGCTGGGAGCTCAAGGTTGGATAAATATTGTGAAGATATGTGGAAATATCATGAAGGTGATACTCTGATTCTGATGCTGGGAGCTCAAGGTTGGATAAATATTGTGAAGATATGTGGAAATATCATGAAGGTGATACTCTGATTCTGATGCTGGGAGCTCGAGTTTGGATAAATATTGTGAAGATATGTGGAAATATCATGAAGGTGATACTCTGATTCTGATGCTGGGAGCTCAAGTTTGGAGTTTGGAATTCAAGACTGATATGTTGTGCTGGAGATAACTTGATGTGTACATCACCAAAGTCTGCCAGCAATGATGTCACAAACTCCGGTAATCCCCAGCACAACCTGACCACAGGCCATGACTTGGGAAGATGGGGAGAGGGGAGAGGGGGTGCACACACAACACACAGATCGTCACAATGATCAGAGCAGTAAGGTGGGTAAACAACATCGTCACAATGATCAGAGCATTAAGGTGGGTAAACAACAGATCGTCACAATGATCAGAGCATTAAGGTGGGTAAACAACAGATCGTCACAATGATCAGAGCAGTGAGGTGGGTAAACAACAGATCGTCACAATGATCAGAGCATTCAGGTGGGTAAACAACAGATCGTCACAATGATCAGAGCATTAAGGTGGGTAAACAACAGATCGTCACAGTGATCAGAGCATTAAGGTGGGTAAACAACAGATCGTCACAATGATCAGAGCATTAAGGTGGATAAACAACAGATCGTCACGATGATCAGAGCAATAAGGTGGGTAAACAACAGATCGTCACAGTGATCAGAGCAGTAAGGTGGGTAAACAACAGATCGTCACAATGATCAGAGCATTAAGGTGGGTAAACAACAGATCATCACAATGATCAGAGCATTAAGGTGGGTAAACAACACATCTTCACAATGATCAGAGCATTAAGGTGGGTAAACAACACATCTTCACAATGATCAGAGCATTAAGGTGGGTAAACAACAGATCATCACAGTGATCAGAGCAGTAAGGTGGGTAAACAACAGATCATCACAATGATCAGAGCAGTAAGGTGGGTAAACAACAATCTCACAATGATCAGAGCATTAAGGTGGGTAAACAACAGATATCACAATGATCACAGCATTAAGGTGGGTAAACAACACATCTTCACAATGATCAGAGCATTAAGGTGGATAAACAATAGATCGTCACAAATATCAGAGCATTAAGGTGGGTAAACAACAGATCGTCACAGTGATCAGAGCATTAACAGATCATCACAATGATCAGAGCATTAAGGTGGGTAAACAACAGATCGTCACAATGATCAGAGCATTAACAGATCGTCACAATGATCAGAGCATTAAGGTGGGTAAACAACAGATCGTCACAATGATCAGAGCATTAACAGATCGTCACAATGATCAGAGCATTAAGGTGGGTAAACAACACATCTTCACAATGATCAGAGCATTAAGGTGGGTAAACAACAGATCGTCACAGTGATCAGAGCATTAACAGCTCGTCACAATGATCAGAGCATTAAGGTGGGTAAACAACAGATCGTCACAGTGATCAGAGCATTAACAGCTCGTCACAATGATCAGAGCATTAAGGTGGGTAAACAGCACACCAGTCTTTATACTGCAGGCTGGAATTGAACTGTGCACATCAGATCTTGTGCTCATGGCCCCAACACATAAACCCGCGGCCATATTGTTTTAAAGGAAAGCTGACTGTGAACATTGTTATTGAGTTTAACTGTGAACGTTGTTATTAAATTAACAAAATGATGTGACTGTTATTATGTTAGTAACACTGATCTTACCTCAGTTTGTCAATATTGATTTGTTGAAAACGGTTGACGTCTAACCTTTGTTGAAAAATCTGGATGCTTGTCATTTGTCGTTCGTCCTGATTTTGTGATATATGTAGTTATCATGAGGAGGAAATTAGTTTGGACGAACACAGCTTTATGATACATTTACATCAGCATATATACACATACATATATCTATATATATATATATACCGAATTTTGAAGATACGTGTTACATGATAATATACGTCAATATGTTTATATACTATGATAATATACATCAATATGTTTATATACCAGATTTTGTCCAGAGATGATGATTACATGCACAAAAACCCCTTCTGCCCTTTTGAATCAGATTTGGTTAGTATTTCATGAATCCTGTATAAATTTTATGTCATTTATACATTCAGTTGTGACTTTACAGTATAAAAATAGAAGGGAAAAAATAAGTAAAATGAAAAATTGAAATAAGTGAATAAACAAAAAAATAAGTATATTTCTTTTTTAAATCAGCACATTGTCAGAGAAGTGAAGAGGTGTGCATCTAAAGGCAGTATAGTGAATGAAGCGTTTTGTGTTTCCCTGCATCATCTGTTGTACATTGGGCCAAGGATTTATGTTAAATGTCAGCATTATTTATAGACATACAGTAGATGTATTATTCTGAAGACAGAAGCTTTGCTGTTTCATTTCCAAAAGGACCAGGTCACATTTGTGTTTCTGGATGTCATCATTGTGATGTGTGCTAGAATGCTTTTAGAGCCCCCCCCCTCCCCCTCCTTTTTTTTCCCCCTTCCACGCTGTTTCTTGCATGTGTGTGTGTGTGTGTGAGAGAGTATGTGTGTGTGTGTGTGTGTGTGAGTGTGTGTGTGTGTGTGTGTGTGTGGTGTGTGTGTGTGTGTGTGTGTGTGAGTGAGTGAGAGAGAGAGAGAGAGAGAGAGTAGGTGTTCAAATTGAAACGGGTAATGATGACTGGCCAGCTTGCATTAATTAAAGATGAGTTTGTACAGAACTTGTTATTAAACACATACTGTACATTATACTGTACATTATACTGTACGTTATACTGTACGTTATACTGTACGATGGGTGTGGAAGTATTAAACACATACTGCATGATACTGTACATGATACTGTACATTATACTGTACGTTATACTGTACGTTATACTGTACGATGGGTGTGGAAGTGTTAAACACATACTGCATGATACTGTACATGATACTGTACATTATACTGTACATTATACTGTACGTTATACTGTACATTATACTGTACGATGGGTGTGGAAGTGTTAAACACATACTGCATGATACTGTACATGATACTGTACATTATACTGTACATTATACTGTACGTTATACTGTACGATGGGTGTGGAAGTATTAAACACATACTGCATGATACTGTACATTATACTGTACATTATACTGTACATTATACTGTACGTTATACTGTACGATGGGTGTGGAAGTATTAAACACATACTGCATGATACTGTACATCATACTGTACGATGGGTGTGGAAGTGTTAAACACACACTGTACATGATACTGTACATTATACTGTACGATGGGTGTGGAAGTGTTAAACACATACTGTACATGACACTGTACATTATACTGTACGATGGGTGTGGAAGTGTTAAACACATACTGTACATGACACTGTACATTATACTGTACGATGGGTGTGGAAGTGTTATACACACACTGTACATGATACTGTACATTATACTGTACGATGGGTGTGGAAGTGTTAAACACATACTGTACATTATACTGTACATTATACTGTACGATGGGTGTGGAAGTGTTAAACACATACTGTACATTATACTGTACATTATACTGTACGATGGGTGTGGAAGTGTTAAACACATACTGCATGACACTGTACATTATACTGTACGATGGGTGTGGAAGTGTTAAACACATACTGCATGACACTGTACATTATACTGTACGATGGGTGTGGAAGTGTTAAACACACACTGTACATGATACTGTACATTATACTGTACGATGGGTGTGGAAGTGTTATACACACACTGTACGTTATACTGTACGATGGGTGTGGAAGTGTTAAACACATACTGCATGACACTGTACATTATACTGTACGATGGGTGTGGAAGTGTTAAACACACACTGTACATGACACTGTACATTATACTGTATGATGGGTGTGGAAGTGTTAAACACATACTGCATGACACTGTACATTATACTGTATGATGGGTGCGGAAGTGTTAAACACATACTGCATGACACTGTACATTATACTGTACGATGGGTGTGGAAGTGTTAAACACACACTGTACATGATACTGTACATTATACTGTATGATGGGTGTGGAAGTGTTAAACACATACTGTACATCATACTGTACGATGGGTGTGGAAGTGTTAAACACACACTGTACATGATACTGTACATTATACTGTATGATGGGTGTGGAAGTGTTATACACACACTGTACATGACACTGTACATTATACTGTACGATGGGTGTGGAAGTGTTATACACATACTGTACATGACACTGTACATTATACTGTACGATGGGTGTGGAAGTGTTATACACACACTGTACGTTATACTGTACGATGGGTGTGGAAGTGTTATACACACACTGTACGTTATACTGTACGATGGGTGTGAAAGTGTTATACACACACTGTACGTTATACTGTACGATGGGTGTGAAAGTGTTATACACACACTGTACGTTATACTGTACGATGGGTGTGGAAATGTGGTGGACAGCCAAAAGGAGTAGCATGGGGATAGTGAACAAAAGAAAAAAATCAAACAAACAAAAACGGAAAAAAGAAAAAAAAAGAAATTGGGAGAGCAAAGTATGTGGGAGGTAGTTGGAAAGGAGGATAACTATTTTCATGTGTTTGTCAATTATCTGTCTGAAATATTACAGCCTACTTCTAGACAGATTTATTCCATTGCGTGTTACCATACTTTGGGGATAACTATTTTCATGTGTTTGTCAATTACTTGCCTGAAATATTACATCCTAGACAGATTTATTCCATTGCGTTTTACCATACTTTGGGGATAACTATTTTCATGTGTTTGTCAATTATCTGTCTGAAATATTACAGCCTATAGACAGGATTATTCCATTGTGTGTTTTTTCAATTATCTGTGTGAAATTTCACAATCTGTAGAGACTTATTCCATACAGAGACTTATTCCATGTGTGTTATA
>JAPXFY010000020.1:73227598-73242598 GCA_030674185.1 Monoplex corrugatus
AAATGACATACCTAGCAAAGCTTGCAAGACTTGTATGGCTGACAGTGATGTCAAAATGACATACCTAGCAAAGCTTGCAAGACTTGTATGGCTGTCATTGATGTCAAAATGACATACCCAGTAAAGCTTGCAAGACTTGTATGGCTCACAGTGATGTCAAAATGACATACCTAGCAAAGCTTGCAAGACCTGTATGGCTGACAGTGATGTCAAAATGACATACCTAGCAAAGCTTGCAAGACTTGTATGGCTGACAGTGATGTCAAAATGACATACCTAGCAAAGCTTGCAAGACCTGTATGGCTGTCATTGATGTCAAAATGACATACCTAGCAAAGCTTGCAAGACTTGTGTGGCTGACAGTGATGTCAAAATGACATACCTAGTAAAGCTTGCAAGACTTGTATGGCTGTCATTGATGTCAAAATGACATACCTAGCTCACAGTGATGTCAAAATGACATACCTAGCAAAGCTTGCAAGACCTGTATGGCTGACAGTGATGTCAAAATGACATACCTAGCAAAGCTTGCAAGACTTGTATGGCTCACAGTGATGTCAAAATGACATACCTAGCAAAGCTTGCAAGACTTGTATGGCTCACAGTGATGTCAAAATGACATACCTAGCAAAGCTTGCAAGACCTGTATGGCTGACAGTGATGTCAAAATGACATACCTAGCAAAGCTTGCAAGACTTGTGTGGCTGTCAGTGATGTCAAAATGACATACCTAGCAAAGCTTGCAAGACTTGTATGGCTGACAGTGATGTCAAAATGACATACCTAGCAAAGCTTGCAAGACTGTGGTAGGCTCACAAGATGTGCAAAATGACATACCCAGCAAAGCTTGCAAGACCTGTATGGCTGTCATTGATGTCAAAATGACATACCTAGCAAAGCTTGCAAGACTTGTTGTGGCTGACAGTGATGTCAAAATGACATACCCAGCAAAGCTTGCAAGACCTGTATGGCTGTCATTGATGTCAAAATGACATACCCAGCAAAGCTTGCAAGACTTGTATGGCTGTCATTGATGTCAAAATGACATACCCAGCAAAGCTTGCAAGACTTGTATGGCTGTCAGCGATGTCAAAATGGCATAAGAAGCACACATCTAAAAGTATTCACGTTTGTGATTGAATCGAATCTGGGTTTGTTTTTGGTTTGTTTTTGGTTTGTTTTTCATCACCTTAAATACAGAAATGTTAACATACTGACTGACTAAATGACTAAATCCATGAAGTGATGTCACGTGGTGTGATTTTGGATCACAGTAGATGACGGAGTAAACCACTGCACGTTAGCTCCAAAAGCGGATGTGTGAAAACCATCAGCTGTTAGCATCTAAGAGGAAGGTTAAAGCTCCTTGCCGTTAACCCCAAAAGTGGATATAACCTTACGACTCCTGACCCTGTCAACCAGTTTTCTGCATTGTCAACCATGACAGTAAAGCGAAAACTTAAGCTGGTGGATAGGGTGGGGGATCGAAAGGGTTAATTTTTTTTTTGCAGCTAGAGGATAGGATGGGAGTCAAAGAGTTAAAATCAGCCTGTCGTTACTCCAAAGGGGATTTAGTAACAGTCTTACAATTTGAAAACCTGTTATTTTGATATTGTCATTACTCCAAGGGGATTTAGTAACAGTCATAATTTGAAAACATCATTTTGAAATGAAAAGAGACGATGGAAATTGGTGGCCTGGGCATTACCACTTGATTGTGTCATTTGACATTATGCATGTTAACATCTTTTTTTCATGTCTTTTTGCCTTGCATTCTGTATAAAAGCACTGTGTTTAAACGGAATTTGTTGAAAAATGGACGTGCATTGAAAGGTTGTCAGATATATTTATTGCGTTCAAACTGTGATCTGTCATCTGAAACAGGCCATTTTGTTGTCAAACGTGTGTCATTTCCAGTAAGTTATAGATGCTACGTGTCTGACATTACTTGCATTTCATGTCGATTATGGATGTCACATGTATTACTGTGTCATTTCATGTCGATTATGGATGTCACATGTATTACTGTGCCATTTCATGTCGATTATGATGTCATGTATTACTGTGTCATTTCATGTCGATTATGGATGTCAATGTATTACTGTGTCATTTCATGTCGATTATGGATGTCACATGTATTACTGTGCCATTTCATGTCGATTATGATGTCACATGTATTACTGTGCCCATTTCATGTCGATTATGGATGTCACATGTATTACTGTGCATTCTGTCGATTATGATGTCATGATTACTGTGCATTCGTCATTATGGATGTCACATGTATTACTGTGTCATTTCATGTCGATTATGGATGTCATGTATTACTGTGTCATTTCATGTCGATTATGGATGTCACATGTATTACTGTGTCATTTCATGTCGATTATGGATGTCATGTATTACTGTGCCATTTTATGTCGATTATGGATGTCATGTATTACTGTGTCATTCATTCATTCATGTCGATTATGGTATGTTCATGTGTTATTTACTGTTACTGTGCCATTTCATGTCGATTATGGATGTCACATGTATTACTGTGTCATTTCATGTCGATTATGGATGTCACATGTATAAGATTCCTGTAACATGTGTTGAACGTGAGTTGTACATTGGCATGACTGTGATTATACATGTAGTTGTTGTGTGATTATTTGCTTGTTGACATCTTATCAAAAGCATTGTATAAAAATGATTCACACTACAGTTTGTCCGTAGTGTGTGCACAAAACTGTCACATTGAATTGATTCAGTTCTGGTTGCATTCCTCAAGTTGTACTGATATGTTTCCTTCCGCGACAGTTCATCCATTTTACCTTGAAGTCAGTTTGGCTTTCATGTCATGACAGCCTGAGTTTTCTTTATTACATAATAAATGTGTTTTCTTTTTTTGTTTTTATTAACCCTTTGACTCCCACGCCTATCTTCTAGCTGCAAAACTTAACCCTTTCAGTCCCCCACCCTATCCACCAGCTGATAGCGTGGGCGAATTGAAAGGTTTTTGCTTTGCTGTCATGGCTGACAGTGCAGAAAGCTGGTAGATAGAGTGAGGGACTCGTAGGGTTAATGAGTGTGTATGTGTGTGGAGTTTTACCATCAGTTTTGGAGGGATTTTTTTTTTAATTATAAAAATGTACACAGAAAGTGCAATACAGTTTATGATTGCCAGTCCCTCTGTTTGTGCATTTTTGCATGTAAGGTGAAGGGGGAAAAGTCATGTAGGCCTGCTGTGCGGTGGTGGAGAGTGAAATTAGTTTCAGATTGATGAAAGCCGATTAGTGCTTTTTAGTTTTATTCTGACCTGTCTACGGACGATTTGTACGGGTCATGAATTGCAAGGTTTGTGTTGTGTGTGTTGTGTGTGTATCTGTGTGTGTGTCTGTCTGTCTGTCTCTGAGTCTGTGTGTGTGTCTGTGTTTGTGTTGTGTGTGTGTGTGTGTCTGTCTGTCTCTCTGTCTGTTTGTGTGTACGTGTGTTGTGTGTGTGTGTCTGTCTGTCTGTTCTGTTCTGTGTGTTCTGTGTTTTTGTGTGTCTGTGTTTGTGTGTACGTGTGTGTGTCTGTGTGTGTGTGTCTGTGTGTGTGTGTGTGTGTGAGTGAGTGTGTGTGTGTGTATGTGTGTGTGTTCTCTGTCTGTCTGTCTGTCTGTCTGTGTCTGTTCAGTGTGTCTGTGTTTGTCTGTGTTTGTGTGTACGTGTGTGTTCTGTCTGTCTGTCTGTCTGTGTGTGTGTGTGTGTGTCTGTGTTTGAGTGTACGTGTGTGTGTGTGTGTGTGTGTCTCTGTCTGTCTGTCTGCCTGTCTCTGTGTGTGTGTGTGTCTGTGTTTGTTGTCCTGTGTGTGTGTGTCTGTGTGTGTGTGTGTGTTGTGTTTGTGTGTCTGTGTTCTGTGTTTGTGTGTTGTTGTTTCTGTGTTTGTGTGTGTGTGTGTGTGTGTTGAGTGGAGATGACCACAAAGGACACAACAGGTACAGGGGACGTCAAGACATCATGACAACAGGAATGTTTAACATTGACAGAAGGGAAACTACAATCTGTGAAAGTAGCTGGGACATGACGTCACTCAGTATGCCTAATGAGGGTAAACCTGTGAGAGTAGCTGGGACATGACGTCACTCAGTATGTCGAATGATGGCTAAACCTGTGAGAGTAACTGGGACATGACGTCACTCAGTATGTCTAATGATGGCTAAACCTGTGAGAGTAGCTGGGACATGACGTCACTCAGTATGTCTAATGATGGCTAAACCTGTGAGAGAGCTGGGACATGACGTCAGTCAGTATGTCTAATGACGGCTAAACCTGTGAGAGTAGCTGGGACATGACGTCACTCGGTAGTCTAATGATGGCTAAACCTGTGAGAGTAACTGGGACATGACGTCACTCAGTATGTCTAATGACGGCTAAACCTGTGAGAGAGCTGGTACATGACGTCACTCAGTATGTCTAATGATGGCTAAACCTGTGAGAGTAGCTGGGACATGACGTCACTCGTATGTCTAATGACGGCTAAACCGTGAGAGTAGCTGGGACATGACGTCACTCAGTATGTCTAATGACGGCTAAACCTGTGAGAGTAGCTGGGACATGACGTCACTCAGTATGTCTAATGATGGCTAAACCTGTGAGAGTAGCTGGGACATGACGTCACTCCGTATGTCTAATGATGGCTAAACCTGTGAGAGTAGCTGGGACATGAACGTCACTCAGTATGTCTAATGATGGCTAAACCTGTGAGAGTAGCTGGGACATGACGTCAGTCAGTATGTCTAATGATGGCTAAACCTGTGAGAGTAGCTGGGACATGACGTCAGTCAGTATGTCTAATGATGGCTAAACCTGTGAGAGTAGCTGGGACATGACGTCAGTCAGTATGTCTAATGATGGCTAAACCTGTGAGAGTAGCTGGGACATGACGTCAGTCAGTATGTCTAATGATGGCTAAACCTGTGAGAGTAGCTGGGACATGACGTCAGTCAGTATGTCTAATGATGGCTAAACCTGTGAGAGTAGCTGGGACATGACGTCAGTCAGTATGTCTAATGATGGCTAAACCTGTGAGAGTAGCTGGGACATGACGTCAGTCGTATGTCTAATGATGGCTAAACCTGTGAGAGTAGCTGGGACATGACGTCAGTCAGTATGTCTAATGATGGCTAAACCTGTAGAGTAGCTGGGACATGACGTCATCGTATGTCTAATGACGGCTAAACCTGTGAAGTAGCTGGGACATGGACAGTCACGTATGTCTAATATGCTAACTGTGAGAGTAGCTGGGACATGACGTCAGTCAGTATGTTTAATGATGGCTAAACCTGTGAGAGTAGCTGGACCTGACGTCAGTCAGTATGTCTAATGACGGCTAGGGTCCAGTGTGTGAAGGTCAGACACCATAATGGTGACCCTGTTTGCTACAGTCGTGTACGTCATTTACATCATACACAAGACGTTATATTTCCCGTGACTTGTTGTCGACACATATACCATGCATGTCTGTTCCATGACACTTTCCATGGTGATTAACATTGTGTTCTACACTTTGCTGTTGCTTTGTTTTTTGTTTGTATTTCATTCACAATGAACATATTGTGTTTTGCTTCCCCTTTTCACATTTTCTGTTACCATTCCTGGTCAACTGAATGATATTTTTGAAGTATTTTGACTGAAATGTCAGCATGTCTGTAATATGATTTGTTGTTTGAGTATTACTTGAGTTGCTCAGATGAAAACGGTTTGTAAATTATATGGCTGCAAGTTGTTAATATGTGTTTGCACCATGGTGAAAATACGAATATGTTACTGCCTAGCGATGTGTGGAAACAGGGACTTGGAGTTGGTGTTACTGCCTAGCGATGTGTGGAAACAGGGACTTGGGAGTTGGTGTTACTGCCTAGCGATGTGTGGAAACAGGGACTTGGAGTTGGTGTTACTGCCTAGCGATGTGTGGAAACAGGGACTTGGGAGTTGGTGTTACTGCCTAGCGATGTGTGGAAACAGGGACTTGGGAGTTGGTGTTACTGCCTAGCGATGTGTGGAAACAGGGACTTGGGAGTTGGTGTTACTGCCTAGCGATGTGTGGAAACAGGGACTTGGGAGTTGGAGATGGATGATTTTTGATGTTGGGATTGGCTGAAGGATTCATCACACTTATTCCTATAACCGCTTCACTCTGATCCATCAACGTGAGTTTGGTGATCACCGACAACTCTCACAATTGAGGCCCTGTCGTAGTACTGAAGCAATTGGCACATTTAACTTTAGTAGCGAACAGGGTTGGGGTTTTTTTGTTTGTTTGTTTTTTCCTCATATTTCAGGTTCTGATTGAGCTCGATGTATAATGTAGACTCAACAGCAATGTCACCTGAGCTAACCAGTCTGCTGTCAAGTGCAGGCGGTGATACGAGCTCTTAGTACAAGATTGTAAATATGAAGAAATAAACACTTTTGTAGGTAAAAGTGTGTTAGATTCTTAAAACAAGGTTGATCAAGGTGCATGAAAATGTAAGTTTCATCGATTGGATCGAAATGCATGATAGTGTATAAATTTAGATATAGGTGCATGAAAGTAAGATTAATAAGAAACCAAAACGTTATTATGTGGAGGTGAATAGCAATGTTATTTTAATAGATTGCACCGGGTTGCATAAAAATATGTAAAACTTGAGATGGAGATGCATGCGAGCGTCACTGAACACTCTGGAATAGGTGCTAGAGATTGCGATTTAACAGTTTGGAGGAAGGTTTATGAGAAAGTGAAAGGCATGAGATGGCGACACATAAGTATACGACTTAACAGTGGATGACTTGAGGTAGGTGAGTTTGCCTGAAGGCTTCACAGAGAGCATAGGATGTCAGCATCACTCTTCCAACACACTGGGTTCTGGGCTGTTCTCTTCAGTTGGATCTTTGTCCATCCAGTTGCCTTCATCTTGTCCTCCATGCGCTGTGTTCACGTCTGTTTTGTCTCTGCCCATGTTCATCTTCTTGTGGAGGTTCTGCTGTAGTGCTTGTCTTGTGCTGTGCTGTGTGTTTAGGGCTGAGTGCATCTGATCCAGACCCATGTTGGCTTTGTGATGTGCTGTGTGGTTAGGGCTGAGTGCGTCTGATCCAGACCCATGTTGGCTTTGTGATGTGCTGTGTGGTTAGGGCTGAGTGCATCTGATCCAGACCCATTTTGGCTTTGTGATGTGCTGTGTGGTTGGGGCTGAGTGCATCTGATCCAGACCCATTTTGGCTTTGTGATGTGCTGTGTGGTTAGGGCTGAGTGCATCTGATCCAGACCCATGTTGGCTTTGTGATGTGCTGTGTGGTTAGGGCTGAGTGCATCTGATCCAGACCCATGTTGGCTTTGTGATGTGCTGTGTGGTTAGGGCTGAGTGCATCTGATCCAGACCCATGTTAGCTTTGTGATGTGCTGTGTGGTTAGGGCTGAGTGCATCTGATCCAGACCCATGTTAGCTTTGTGATGTGCTGTGTGGTTAGGGCTGAGTGCATCTGATCCAGACCCATGTTAGCTTTGTGATGTGCTGTGTGGTTAGGGCTGAGTGCATCTGATCCAGACCCATGTTGGCTTTGTGATGTGCTGTGTGGTTAGGGCTGAGTGCATCTGATCCAGACCCATTTTGGCTTTGTGATGTGCTGTGTGGTTAGGGCTGAGTGCATCTGATCCAGACCCATTTTAGCTTTGTGATGTGCTGTGTGGTTAGGGCTGAGTGCATCTGATCCAGACCCATGTTAGCTTTGTGCTGTGCTGTGTGGTTAGGGCTGAGTGCGTCTGATCCAGACCCATTTTAGCTTTGTGATGTGCTGTGTGGTTAGGGCTGAGTGCGTCTGATCCAGACCCATTTTAGCTTTGTGATGCCCTTGCTGATGGTGGGCAACTTGTTTGCTCTGTCCCACCAGTTGGCTTTTGATAATGTTTGTTTCTGGCCATCTGTTGCCCATGACATATATCAAACATTTATTGATGACAGTCTGGAGTGTGAACACTTGGCGAGCTACATAAAAATGTAAAAGCGAATGTGATGGAGGCACTTGAGAATCGAAAACACTTGGAGTGGCACCTTCAATGAACGAGAAAAAAAAACCATGGTAGGATGCATGAGAATGTACTTTATGTACTGTATGAGGTGTGTCTAAGAATGATTTAACACACTGGGGAAGCGTGAAAATGTCAAACCTAATGGACAGACCTGGATGAACATGTAACATGCAGGATAGAGGTGCACCACAACATAGGAATAAGTGCTCAAGGGTTTAAAATTCTTTGGAGTAAGGTGATCAAGACTTTAAAACACAGTGGAGTAAGGTGATCAAGGGTTTAAAACACAGTGGTGTAAGGTGATCAAGACTTTAAAACACAGTGGTGTAAGGTGATCAAGACTTTAAAACACAGTGGTGTAAGGTGATCAAGGGTTTAAAACACAGTGGTGTAAGGTGATCAAGACTTTAAAACACAGTGATGTAAGGTGATCAAGGGTTTAAAACACAGTGGAGTAAGATGATCAAGACTTTAAAACACAGTGGTGTAAGGTGATCAAGGGTTTAAAACACAGTGGTGTAAGGTGATCAAGGGTTTAAAACACAGTGGAGTAAGGTGATCAAGGGTTTAAAACACAGTGGTGTAAGGTGATCAAGGGTTTAAAACACAGTGGTGTAAGGTGATCAAGGGTTTAAAACACAGTGGTGTAAGGTGATCAAGACTTTAAAACACAGTGGAGTAAGTTGATCAAGACTTTAAAACACAGTGGTGTAAGGTGATCAAGGGTTTAAGACACAGTGGTGTAAGGTGATCAAGACTTTAAAACACAGTGGTGTAAGGTGATCAAGGGTTTAAAACAGTGGTGTAAGGTGATCAAGACTTTAAAACACAGTGGTGTAAGGTGATCAAGACTTTAAAACACAGTGGTGTAAGGTGATCAAGGGTTTAAAACACAGTGGAGTAAGGTGATCAAGGGTTTAAAACACAGTGGAGTAAGGTGATCAAGACTTTAAAACACAGTGGTGTAAGGTGATCAAGGGTTTAAAACACAGTGGTGTAAGGTGATCAAGACTTTAAAACACAGTGGTGTAAGGTGATCAAGGGTTAAAACACAGTGGAGTAAGGTGATCATCATCATCAGGTGCCTTGCCGCATGGCGTTGACGATCATGGACTTCCATCTGTCTCTACCTCTTGTTGCCTCAAGCATCTCTTCCACCCCCCTTGTCCCCAGCCACTCTGCAAGTCCGTCTAGTATTTTCTCCCTAGGCCTTTCTGGTGCTCTCTTTCCCTCAGCTTTCCGTTGTGACGAGGTGCTCCAAATCTCCTTTCCTCATAAAATGGCATATAAATGTTGCCTGTCTTTTCCTAATCTTCTTATGAATGATCACTTGTGTTGCCTCCATCGTGACTGTCTCGTTGTTATTCTTGCTGTCCTGGAACCTCCCAACATCTTCTTAGAAACACATTCGGCTGCCTCAGTCTTGTACTGGCTTTGCTTGTTGACTGTCCACGCCTCACAACCGTACAACAGTATTGGTTCTATATAACATTCAAGAACTCTCTTCCTGATGTTAATTGATAGGCATTTGTTGGTAAGAATGCTTGTCATCTTCTTGAATGCTGTTTTGGCTTGGCCATTCTGCTGGCTATTTCGATGTGATCTGCCGTCTGGTGAAATAATCGTTCCGGGTATTTAAACTTATCAACCTGTCTCAAGTTGTGCCATTTGTGTTATTTTGCAGGAGGGGGTTCATGTTTTTTACTGATCACCACGATTTCAGTCTTCCTGCTGTTTAGTTCCAACCCTTTACCTTTGCTTTCTGTTTCTAGTATATTCACAAGGTTTTGTAGGTCCTTATACTTTCTGCAATTAGCACGTGTCATCTCGTAACATTCGTTTATCATTTCCTCCAACCTTTAATCCAGGATCTTCTAGGTTTCTCATGATGTTTTCGCAATAAAGTGAAAACAATCTGGTGACAAAACACAACGTTAAAACACTTGGATACAGGTACATGACAATACAAAACATTTAATACAGCTACAAGACAACGTTAATATCTTGGATACAGGACATCAACATATATGACAGAATCAAAACACATTGGATAAGTAATGACAGATCAAAACAATGACAGCGAAAAAACTTAAACACGTTGGATACAGGTACATGACAATACAAAACATTTACATACAGCGACAAAACGTTAAAACACGTTGGATACAGTGCACATGACAATACAAAACATTTTACATACATACAAAGACAACGTTAAACACTGGATAGTATGCACATGACAAATACAAAACACACTTGGATAAGGTACATACAAACACACGGAAGACGTTAAACACGGATACAGGTACATGACAATACAAAACATTTTACATACACTACAAGACAACGTTAAACACGTTGGATACAGGTACATGGCATACAAAACATTTTAATACAGTGACAAGACAACGTTAAACACATTGGATACAGGTACATGACAATACAAAACATTTTACATACATACAAGACAACTAAACACGATGGATACAGTGACAATACAAAACATTTACATACAGCTACAAGACACGTAAACATTGGACAGTACATGACAATACAAAACATTTTACATACAGATGACAAGACAACGTTAAACACGTTGATACAGGTACATGACAATACAAAACATTTTACACGTACAGACTACAATAGACAACGTAAACACGTGGATACAGGTACATGACAATACAAACACATTTTACATACAGCTACAAACACACGTTAAAACGTTGAAGATACAGGTACATGACAAACAAAACATTTTACATACAGCTGACAAGACAACGTAACACACTTGGATACAGATACATGAAATACAAAACAATTGATACATGACAGATACAAACACAGCGTAAACATCTTGGATACAAGGATAAGTGACGAATGCAAACCATTTTAGTACAGATGACGAGATGTAAAAACACTGGATGAGATGACAGATAAAAATAACTGGATAGAATGATTGAAATGAATCACATGGATAGAGATGACAGAATGCAAAACACACTGGATACAGATACAATGCAAAACACACTGGATACAGATAGACAGAATGCAAAACACTGGATACAGATAACAGAATGCAAAACACACTGGATAGAGATGACAGAATGCAAAACACATTGGATAGAGATGACAGAATCAAAACACATGGATAGAGATGACAGAATCAAAACACACTGGATAGAGATGAAAGAAATGCAAAACACACTGGATAGAGATGACAGAATGCAAAACACACTGGATAGAGATGAAGAGAATGCAAAACACACTGGATAGAGATGACAGAATGCAAAACACACTGGATACAGATGACAGAATGCAAAACACACTGGATAAGATACAGAATGCAAAACAACTGGATACAGATAACAGATGCAAAACACACTGGATAGAGATGACAGAATGCAAAACACATGGATAGAGATGACAGAATGCAAAACACACTGGATAGAGATGACAGAATGCAAAACACACTGGATAGAGATGAACAGAATGCAAAACACACTGGATAGAGATGACAGAATGCAAAACACACTGGATAGAGATGAAAATGCAAAACACACTGGATAGAGATGACAGAATCAAAACACACTGGATAGAGATGACAGAATGCAAAACACACTGGATAGAGATGACAGAATCAAAACACACTGGATAGAGATGACAGAATACAAAACACACTGGATAGAGATGAAGAATCAAACCACTGGATAGAGATGACAAATACAAACACACTGGATAGAGATGACAGAATGCAAAACACACTGGATACAGATACAAACAAACACACTGGATAGAGATGACAGAATACAAACACACTGGATAGAGATGACAGAATACAAAACACACTGGATAGAGATGACAGATACAAAACACACTGGATAGAGATGACAGAATACAAAACACACTGGATAGAGATGACAGAATACAAAACACACTGGATAGAGATGACAGAATCAAAACACACTGGATAGAGATGACAGAATACAAAACACACTGGATAGAGATGAAATAAAAAACATGAAGAATGACATCAAAACACACTGGATAGAGATGACAGAATACAAAACACACTGGATAGAGATGACAGAATACAAAACACACTGGATAGAGATGACAGAATCAAAACACACTGGATAGAGATGACAGAATACAAAACACACTGGATAGAGATGACAGAATACAAAACACACTGGATAGAGATGACAATACAAAACACATGGATAGAGATGACAATACAAAACACACTGGATAGAGATGACAATACAAAACACACTGGATAGAGATGACAATACAAAACACACTGGATAGAATGACAATACAAAACACACTGGATAGAGATGACAGAATACAAAACACACTGGATAGAGATGACAATCAAAACACACTGGATAGAATGACAAAACAAAACACACTGGATAGAGATGACAGATACAAAACACACTGGATAGAGATGACAGAATACAAAACACACTGGATAGAGATGACAGAATACAAAAACACACTGGATAGAGATGACAGAATACAAAACACACTGGATAGAGATGACAGAATACAAAACACACTGGATAGAGATGACAGATACAAAACACACTGGATAGAGATGACAATCAAAACACACTGGATAGAGATGACAGAATCAAAACACACTGGATAGAGATGACACGAATACAAAAACACACTGGATAGAGATGACAGAATCAAAACACACTGGATAGAGATGACAATACAAAACACACTGGATAGAGATGACAGAAAACACACTGGATAGAGATGACAGAATACAAACACACTGGATAGAGATGACAGAATGCAAAACACACTGGATAGAGATGACAGAATCAAAACACACTGGATAGAGATGACAAATCAAAACACACTGGATAGAGATGACAGATCAAAACACACTGGATAGAGATGACAGAATGCAAAACACACTGGATAGAGATGACAGAATACAAAACACACTGGATAGAGATGACAGAATACAAAACACACTGGATAGAGATGACAGAATGCAAAACACACTGGATAGAGATGACAGAATGCAAAACACACTGGATAGAGATGACAGAATACAAAACACACTGGATAGAGATGACAAATACAAAACACACTGGATAGAGATGACAATACAAAACACACTGGATAGAGATGACAATACAAAACACACTGGATAGAGATGACAAATCAAAACACACTGGATAGAGATGACAGAATAAAAACACACTGGTTAGAGATGACAGACAAAACACACTGGATAGAGATGACACAATACAAAACACACTGGATAGAGATGACACAATACAAAACACACTGGATAGAGATGACACAATACAAAACACACTGGATAGAGATGACAATACAAAACACACTGGATAGAGATGACAATCAAAACACACTGGATAGAGATGACAATACAAAACACACTGGATAGAGATGACACATACAAAACACACTGGATAGAGATGACAGAATACAAAACACACTGGATAGAGATGACAATACAAAACACACTGGATAGAGATGACAATACAAAACACACTGGATAGAGATGACAATACAAAACACACTGGATAGAGATGACAATACAAAACACACTGGATAGAGATGACAGAATACAAAACACACTGGATAGAGATGACAATGCAAAACACACTGGATAGAGATGACAAATGCAAAACACACTGGATAGAGATGACAAATGCAAAACACACTGGATAGAGATGACAATACAAAACACACTGGATAGAGATGACAGAATACAAAACACACTGGATAGAGATGACAAATGCAAAACACACTGGATAGAGATGACAAGAATGCAAAACACACTGGATAGAGATGACAGAATACAAAACACACTGGATAGAGATGACAGAATACAAAACACACTGGATAGAGATGACACAATACAAAAACACACTGGATAGAGATGACAATACAAAACACACTGGATAGAGATGACAAATACAAAACACACTGGATAGAGATGACAAATACAAAACACACTGGATAGAGATGAAAAAATGCAAAACACACTGGATAGAGATGACACAATACAAAACACACTGGATAGAGATGACAGAATACAAAAACACACTGGATAGAGATGACAATACAAAACACACTGGATAGAGATGACACAATACAAAACACACTGGATAGAGATGACAGAATACAAAACACACTGGATAGAGATGACAGAATACAAAACACACTGGATAGAGATGACAGAATACAAAACACACTGGATAGAGATGACAATACAAAAACACACTGGATAGAGATGACAGAATACAAAACACACTGGATAGGAGATAACAGAATACAAAACACACTGGATAGAGATGACAAATACAAAACACACTGGATAGAGATGACAGAATACAAAACACACTGGATAGAGATGACAGAATACAAAACACATGGATAGAGATGACAAATACAAAACACACTGGATAGAGATGACAGAATACAAAACACATGGATAGAGATGACAATACAAAACACACTGGATAGAGATGACAAATACAAAACACATTGGATAGAGATGACAATACAAAACACACTGGATAGAGATGAAAACACATAGCCAAAAACACACTGGATAGAGATGACAAATACAAAACACACTGGATAGAGATGACAAATACAAAACACACTGGATAGAGATGACAATACAAAACACACTGGATAGAGATGACACAATACAAAACACACTGGATAGAGATGAAAGAGAATGCAAAACACACTGGATAGAGATGACAAATGCAAAACACACTGGATAAGATACAGAATGCAAAACACACTGGATAGAGATGACAATACAAAACACACTGGATAGAGATGACAATACAAAACACATGGATAGAGATGACAATGCAAAACACATTGGATAGAGATGAAAAATACAAAACACACTGGATAGAGATGACAGAATACAAAACACACTGGATAGA
>JAPXFY010000020.1:73247598-73312598 GCA_030674185.1 Monoplex corrugatus
CAGTATGATCCCATCACACTGCTGACTATTGTAGGGATTGCACCACCACCAACGCACCTTGAAGCGAACCTGTCAGGCTTGGACAGCGCTTCGCCCCATGCCCAAGATTTAGATTCCTCAACGAATGTTTCTAGAGAGCCGCCTGTTTCTCCCTCTCCCGCCCAACAATGTTCAGATAGATCTCCCGGGTGATCTTCAGTTGCTCAGTAACGAGGGCACTGAGCTGCAGAGCCCCCGAAATACTCGGACCCTGGCCACATTTTGGCCCGTCATTTATCTGCCCCTCTGAAGGACATCTTAGCAGCAATGTTTTGACGCTAGCAGAATCCCTTTATAAACCACTGTCTTAGGGAGTTCCATCTGTCTGAGGCAGACGTTTCCATGGAATCTCATTTGTAGTCTCAGATTCTTGCCATCACTTCCACGGGGTCCTCAGTTCCAACATCAAGCGAAACACGCCCCTCCTCCATTCTTGGAATGTGCGGATATTAGAAACGCTGACTGACTGAAGGTAAAATGGGGATTCCCCCGTAAATCCCTGGTTTGTAATATACACTGACTGTTTCTAACAGTCACTCCCACCTACCACCTACCATCCCCACTACTATTGCTCTGGTTCTCACGACAGACAGTTTTAAGATGTCAGTGGATGAAACAAAGTAAGTTGAACAGATGTTTGTGACGTAGAAAGGACATTGATTGGCTGTACTAACACAGGGCCTAGTGACGTCTCTGTGACTAAAGTTCTGACCAAGTCAGACGATTGAGCTAGTGAGGCTAGCACTTGTTGGAAATGGTAAGTGCATACAAGTAAACAGGGATTTGGGGGGGGGGGGGGGAGAAAGAAAAATGTTTTACTTCACAATGTGTGCTAAGAACACAACCCAATTATAATGTCACTGTTTAGTTGATAAAACAAAACGAATGATGATGACCTCGCTTTGGAGAAGATAGATTACCATATTGAAAACGAAAGGAAAAAGAAGAAAATGGATGGAAGAAAGAGAAAGAAAACTATTGTCGCTCTTTTTTTCCCTGTGTTTGCTGATTTTCTTTATTTCTTAAGCTTGAAAAGTCATTGTACTGAAGATATGCAGCTTTCTTATGTTCATCAATTGAATTAACATGCATATCTCTGGTCTGTGTCATTGTTTTTGATTCCGGTTTTTGTGAATGATGGTAGGTGCATTAGGACTAAATATGCCTGATGACAGATAAACTTTTTTTTTAACCCCTTCACTTGTTCACCTTATCTCCAGAAAGCTGGTGGATAGGGTAAGGGAGTGAAAGGGACAAGCGAACGTTTTAATTTTGAAGGAAGCAGCCTGTGGTTGCTCCATGTCCTCGTTGTAAGCTTTTCGTGCAGGTTCTTCACCATCAGCACCTGTCTCCTTTCAGCGCACGCAGCTGTGATTTGTTTTATGCTGTGTACTGCATTTATGTATGCATTTGTGTGAACCATTTCATTCCCTCGTCCTGTCCACCAGCTTGAAGCTCATGGATAGTTTAGGGGAGCGCAAGGGTCAAGTACTGCAGCATGCACCTGCACTGTCTTCAGATATCATTCATTTTGTTATTTATTGTATACCGCAAGATTTCAGCCATGTGTATCTGTCTTATGCAAAGTGTAAAACTAATGCCTGGTTATGATACGAGATGTTGGCCTTTAAAATGGGCCATGACCTTTAAAATGGGCATGACCTTGAAAATGGGTCATGACCTTTAAAATGGGCCAAAGTGAGATTTCCATTGCCTTGGCAATACCATGGTATCATTGTTTATTTTCAACTTGGCAAGCCTAACAGTACTTTGCACACATGTATGTACCTGTAGTATGGTAGAATCTGAATAAAAGTGATATGCAGTAAGTTCACGTCTTCTGTCTGTTGGTCTGATTCGATTGGTTGATTTTTTTTTTCTTTCTGCTGGTGATGTGATTGTTTGTCTTTGTTTATATGTTCCTGCACATGCGCCCGTGTTGACTATCTCCCCCTTCCAAAAAACATGCGCAAAAGATGATTTTGAAAAGTTTTCAATCATTTCAACTTGCCTGTGGACCTATTGATTTTCACATTTGCTTGTCCCTTGATCTTGTGGATGGCTGGGTATATCTCAACCTCTCTGTGTTCTTTGTAATTACCTGCAGGTCACTCACAGGTAAGCCTTCACAAGGCTTGATGGTCAGGTGGTGTGTCTATCCATTTCAGTTTCCAACTTTTGTCTGTTAGATTAGTTGGCGAGAGAAAGAGAGAGAGAGAGAGAGACTGTGTGTGTGTGTGTGTGTGTTTGTGTGTGTGTGTGTGTGTGTTGTGTGTGGTGTGTGTGTGTGTGTGTGTGTGTGTGTGTTGAGGATGTCATCAATGGTTTTATCGCCTGCATGATCTGACGGTAGACTTCAGTTCAGTTCAATGCTTCATTCTCTGCCTGTCTTAATGCTGTAGTCATCCTGATGGTTCAGCGTTGTGCTTCATGAATCCTGTTTTTTCCTCCTCCCCACTTTCATGGTTTTTGCGTTGGCTCAAGGAGTCTGCCAGATAATTGTACTGGCACATTTGACTGGTGTGCATAGGAATTATCGGAATGCGATTAATATTTTAACAAATCCCAAACTAATCTTTATCCATCCGAGTCTGAAAACCAGAACCATTTGTGACCTGTCCATGATAGGTGATAGTACATCTGGTCACACCGCCTTCCTGCGACTTGAACAGTTTTCTGTAGTTCTGCTGTGAGGGTCCATGTTTCACAAACATACACAAAAATCGACATGGCAAGGGAGAGCATCAGTCTCACATAGAGAAGGAGATAATCCTGTCATCCCAGCTGGGCTGAGTCGCGTTGTTCACATCACCCTGTCAAAGACTGTTGGTTTTCTGCCTTCCTCAGAGACGATTTTCCCCAAATGACTTGAAGATGGAAATCTGTTTTCAAGCTTCAGTCACAGACTGTGATGTCAGCACAGATGTCACTGCGTTGATTATTAATCTCGTCTTCCGTCAGTGACAAGGAACAGTTATCAAACGAACAAATCTCACCACCCACAACCAAACAGATTGTATCTACATCAAGAAGCTGGATAGGCGGACAAAGTACCGCTCAGACCGTTACAACCACAAAATCATAATAATTACAATATTTATATAGCGCAAAATCTTGATAAAAATCAAATCTAAGCGCTGAACAGACACACACGCACGCACGCACACACACGCACGCGCGCGCACACGCACACACACACACACACACACACACACACACACACACACACACACACACACACACATGGCTATAATTGGAAAGAATAAAAGCTACAAGGAAAATTACTAGAACATAGTTTACATTATAGTATCAATTGATTCCAACCACGAGTGAGACTAGCTGCTAGACGTAGGGCTTATGTACAGGTCAGGTTTATAATTTGCAAGAGAAAGTAGTTTTGAAGACGGCTAAATAAATTGTCTAACAAAGGAAGTTTGTTACAGCAGGCATAAGCACAAAACACAACAGGCATATGTCAAACCAAAGCTTTATAGCAGGCGTATGTAAAGCAAAACAGTACAGAGGCATACATTGTCAGAAGCAAGGTTTACAGCAGGTATATTCTAAGACTCTCAAGAGGCTATTGTACAGACATCAGGGCTGGTTCAGCAGGACTTTTGTCAAACACAGTGTTCAGCGACTTATATAGTAAAACCACAGTTTGACACAGGTATATTGTCTACCAAAAACAGTAAGAACAGTGAAATACCAACTTAAGAGGCTGATAATTGTCTAAATCAACAGAGCAGGCCTTGTTGACTTCAACACCAAAGGCTTGACGTCAGTGTATTGCAAAACTCTAACAGTTTGGTACACTGATAATTGTCAAAGACCACATTTGACACAGCTGCCATTTACTAAAAAAAACCATTCTAAAACACTGCTTTAAACAGCTATAATGTCTAAAACACATTAGCAGTATAATTCTAAAACAACATACAGCATAATTGCTAAAACAACAGCTTTACAGCAGGCTATATTGCTAAAACCAACAGCTTTACAGCAGGCTAAATTGTCTAAAACCAACGCTTAAGGCATAATTGCTAAACCAACAGCTTTACACAGCTATATTGTCTAAAAACAACCTACTAACAGCTTTACAGCAGCTATAATTGTCTAAAACCAACAGCTTTACAGCAGGCTATAATTGTCTAAAACCACAGTTACAGAGCTATAATTGTCTAAAACCAACAGCTTTACAGCAGGCTATAATTGTCTAAAACCAACAGCTTTACAGCAGGCTATAATTGTCCCCATAAGAAAACCAACAGCTTTACAGCAGGCTATAATTGTCTAAAAACCAACAGCTTTACAGCAGGCTATAATTGTCTAAACACCAACAGCTTTACAGCAGGCTATAATTGTCTAAACACCAACAGCTTTACAGCAGGCTATAATTGTCTAAAACCAACAGCTTTACAGCAGGCTATAATTGTCTAAAAACCAACAGCTTTACAGCAGGCTATAATTGCGCAGGCTATAATTGTACCTAAATACTAAACCAACAGCTTTACAGCAGGCTATAATTGTCTAAAAACCAACAGCTTTACAGCAGGCTATAATTGTCTAAAACCAACAGCTTTACAGCAGGCTATAATTGTCTAAAAACCAACAGCTTTACAGCAGGCTATAATTGTCTAAAAAACAGCTTTACACAGGCTATAATTGTCTAAACAACAGCTTTACAGAGGTATAATTTCTAAAACAACCGACACTTTACAGCAGGCTATAATTCTAAAACAACAGCTTTAAGCAGCTATAATTGTCTAAAAACCACAGTTTACAGCAGGCTATATTGTCTAAACCAACAGCTTTACAGCAGGCTATAATTGCTAAAACAACAGCTTTACAGCAGGCTTATTCTAAAACCACAGCTTTACAGCAGGCCATAATTGTTAAACCAACAGCTTTACAAGGCTATATTGTCTAAAAACAACGTTTAACAGTATAATTTCTAAACACCAACAGCTTTACAGAGGCTATAATTCTAAAAACCAACAGCTTTACAGCAGGCATATTGTCTAAAAACCAACAGCTTTACAGCAGGCTATAATTCTAAAACCACAGCTTTACAGCAGCTATAATTCTAAACACAGCTTTACAGCAGGCTATAATTGTCTAAACAACAGCTTTACAGCAGGCTATAATGTCAAACAACAGCTTTACACAGGCTATAATTGTCTAAAAACCAACAGCTTACAGCAGCTATAATTTCTAAAACCAACAGTTTACAGCAGGCTATAATTGTCTAAAACCAACAGCTTTACACAGGCTATAATTGTCTAAACCACAGTTTACAGCAGGCTATAATACCTAAAAACACGCTACAGGCATATTTCAAAACACATTACACGGCTTATGTCAAACCAACGCTTAATTGAACACCTTTAGCAGCTATAATTGTCAAACCAACAGCTTACAGAGGCAAATCTAAAACAACGTTCAGCGGCATAATTGCTAAAACAACAGCAATTGCTAAAAACCAACAGCTTACACAGGCTATAATTCTAAAACCAACAGCTTTACAGCAGGCATAATTGTCTAAACACACACAAGGCTAATGTCTAAAAACAACAGCTTACAGCAGGCTATAATTCTAAAACACAGCTTTACAGCAGGCTTAATTGTCTAAACAACAGCTTACAGGGCTTAATTGTCTAAAACAACAGCTTACAGAGCATATGTCTAAAACACAGCTTACACAGGCTATAATTTCTAAACAAAGTTTACAGCGCATAATTCTAACAACTTACACAGCTATAATTGTCTAAAACCACAGGCATAATTGCTAAAACAACACTTACAGCAGGCTAATTTCTAAAAAAACACTACCAGGCTATAATTGTCTAAAAACCAACAGTAAGCGGCATAATCTAAAACCAACAGCTTACAGAGCTATATTCTAAACACAACCTACAGCGGCTATAATTGTCTAAAAACAACGCTTTACAGCAGCATAATTGTCTAAAAACCAACAGCTTACAGCAGGCTATAATTGCTAAACCAACAGCTTTACAGCAGGCTATAATTTCTAAACCACCTTTACGCGGCTATAATGTCTAAAACCAACAGCTTTAACAGCTATAATGTCTAAACCACAGCTACAGAGGCTATAATGTCTAAAACCAAAGCTTTACAGCAGGCATAATGTCTAAAACCACAGCTTTACAGCAGCATAATTGTCTAAACCACAGCTTTACACGGCTAAATTGTCTAAAACAACGCTTTCAGCAGGCTATAATTCTAAAACCACGCTTTACAGCAGGCTATATTGTCTAAAACCAACAGCTTTACAGCAGCTATAATTCTAAAAACCAACAGCTTTACAGCAGGCTATAATTGTCTAAAACCACAGCTACACAGCATAATTGTCTAAACCAACAGCTTTACAGCAGGCTATAATTGTCTAAAACAACGCTTTACACAGGCTATAATTGTCTAAAACCACACTTCGCAGGCTATAATTGTCTAAAAACCAACAGCTTACAGAGGTATAATTGTCTAAAAACCAACGCTTTACAGCAGGCATAATTGTCTAAAACCAACAGCTTTACAGCAGGCATAATTGTCTAAAAACAACAGCTTTACACAGGCTATAATTGTCTAAAACACAGCTTTACAGCAGGCTATAATTACTAAAAACCACAGCTTTCAGCAGGCTATAATTGTCTAAAAACAACAGCTTTACAGCAGGCTATAATTTCTAAAACTACAGCTTTACAACAGGCTATAATTGTCTAAAACAACAGCTTTACAGCAGGCTATAATTGTCTAAAACCAACAGCTTTACAGCAGGCTATAATTGTCTAAAAACCACAGCTTAAGCAGGCTATAATTGTCTAAAACCAACAGCTTTACAGCAGGCTATATTGTCTAAAACCAACAGCTTTACAGCAGGCTATAATTGTCTAAAACCAACAGCTTTACAGCAGCTATAATTGTCTAAAACCACAGCTTTACAGCAGGCATAATTGTCTAAAAACCAACAGCTTTAAGCAGGCTATAATTGTCTAAACCAACAGCTTACACAGGCTTAATCTAAAAACCACAGCTTTACAGCAGGCATATTGTCTAAAAACCAACAGCTTTAACAGGCTATAATGTCTAAAAACCAACAGCTTTACAGCAGCTATAATTCTAAACCAACAGCTTTACAGCGGCTTATTGTCTAAAACACGCTTTCAGCGGCTAAATTGTCTAAACACAGCTTTCACAGGCTATATTGCTAAACCAACGCTTACAGCAGGCTATAATTGTCTAAAACAACAGCTTTACACAGGCTATAATTCTAAACCAACACTTTACAGCAGGCTATAATTGTCTAAACCAACAGCTTACGAGGCTTAATGTCTAAAACAACACTTTACAGCGGCTATAATTCAAACACCAAAGCTTTACGAGGCTATATTGTCTAAAACACAGTTCAGCAGGCTATAATTGTTAAAACAACAGCTTACAGCAGGCTATAATTGTCTAAACCAACGCTTTCGCAGGCTATAATTGTCTAAAAAACAGTTTACGCAGCTATAATTGCTAAACCAACAGCTAGCTAAAACAACTTCAGCGTTAATCTAAACACACTTACGGCATAATTTAAACAACGCTACAGCGCTAATCTAACACACGCTTAGCGCTTATTCAAACCAACAGCTTTAAGCAGTATAATGTAAACCAAGCTTAAGGGCTATTCTAAAACAAGCTTTACGCGGCTATCTAAAAACACAGCTTACAGCGGCTAATTGTCTAAAACAGCTTTCACAGGCTTAATCTAAAAACAAGTTAAGGGTATTCTAACACATTAATTTTAAATCAAAAACTTACAGCAGGCTATAATTGTCTAAAAACCAACATTTACAGCAGGCTATAATTCCTAAAAACCACAGCTTCACAGGCTATATTTCTAAAACAAAGCTTACACAGGCTATAATTGTCTAAAACCAACAGCTTTAACAGGCTATAATTGTCTAAAAACAACAGTTTACGCACTATAATTGTTAAAACCACACAGGCTTATTGCTAAAACACGGCTATAATTGTCTAAAACAACAGCTTTACAGCAGGCATAATTGTCTAAAAAAACAGCTTTACAAGGCTATAATGTCTAAAAACCTACAGGCTATTCTAAAACCAACAGGCTATAATTGTCTAAAAACCAACAGCTTTACAGCAGGCTATAATTGTCTAAAAACCAACGCTTTACAGCAGGCTATAATTGTCTAAAACCAAAGCTTTACAGCAGGCTTAATGTCTAAAACCAACAGCTTTACAGCAGGCTATAATTCTAAACACCACAGCTTTACACAGGCTTAATTGTCTAAAACCAACAGCTTTACAGCAGGCTATAATTGTCTAAAAACAACAGCTTTACAGCAGGCTTAATTTCTAAAAACCAACGCTTTACAGCAGGCTATAATTGTCTAAAAACCAACAGCTTTACGCAGGTATAATTTCTAAAACCAACAGCTTTAAAGCAGGCTATAATTGTCTAAAACAACAGCTTTACAGAGGCTATAATTGTCTAAAACCAACAGCTTTACAGCAGGTATAATTGTCTAAACACCAACAGCTTTACAGCAGGCTATAATTGTCTAAACCAACAGCTTTACAGGCTATAATGTCTAAACCAGCTTTACAGCAGGCACATTGTCTAACACAAGTTACACAGCTTAATTGCTAAAACCAACAGCTTTACAGCAGGCTATAATTGTCTAAAAACCACAGCTTTACAGCAGGCTATAATTGTCTAAAAAACAACTTTACAAGGTATAATTTCAAACACAAAAGCTTTACAGCAGGCCAAATTGTCAAAACCAACTTTCAGCAGCTATAGTCTAAAACAACAGCTTACAGCAGGCCATATGTCTAAAAACCAAAGCTTTACACAGGCTATATTCTAAAACCAACCTTTACAGCAGGCTATATTACAACACCAACAGTTTCAGCAGCCAAATTTCTAAAAACCAAAGTTTACAAAGGCTATAATGTCTAAAAACCACGCTTACAGCAGGCTATAATTCTAAAACCAACAGCTTTACAGCAGGCATAATTGTCTAAAAACAGCTTTACACAGGCATAATTTTAAACACAACGCTTTACAGCAGGCTATAATTGTCTAAAACAACAGCTTTACAGCAGGCTATAATTGTCTAAAAACCAACAGCTTTACAGCAGGCTATAATTGCTAAAACCAAGCTTTCAGCAGGCTATAATTGTCTAAAACCAACAGCTTTACAGCAGGCTATAATTCAGCTTTCACAGCATAATTGCTAAAACCAACACTTTACAGCAGGCTATAATTGTCTAAAACCAACAGCTTTACAGCAGGCTATAATTGTCTAAAAACCAACAGTTTACAGCAGGCTATAATTCTAAAACCACAGCTTTACAGCAGGCTATAATTTCTAAAAACAACAGCTTTACAGCAGGCTATAATTTCTAAAACCACAGCTTTAAGCAGGCATAATTGCTAAAACCAACAGCTTTACAGCAGGCATAATTGTCTAAAACCAACAGCTTACAGCAGGCTATAATTGTCTAAAAACAACAGCTTTACACAGGCTATAATTGCTAAAAACCAACAGCTTTACAGCAGCTATAATTGTCTAAAAACAACAGCTTTACAGCAGCTATAATTGTCTAAAACCAACACTTTACAGCAGCTATATGTCTAAAAACCAACAGCTTTACAGCAGGCTATAATTGTCTAAAACCACAGCTTACACAGCTATAATTGTCTAAAACAACAGCTTTACAGCAGGCTATAATTCTAAAACCAACAGCTTTACACAGCTATAATTCTAAAACCAACAGCTTTACAGCAGCTATAATTCTAAAAACCAACAGCTTTACAGCAGGCTATAATGTCTAAAAACCAACAGCTTTACAGCAGGCATAATTGTCTAAAAACCAACAGCTTTACAGCAGGCTATAATTGTCTAAAACCAACAGCTTTACAGCAGGCTATAATTGCTAAAACCAACAGCTTTACAGCAGGCTATAATTGTCTAAACAACGCTTTACAGCAGGCATAATTCTAAAAACCAACAGCTTTACAGCAGGCTATAATTTCTAAAACAACAGCTTTACAGCAGGCTATAATTTCTAAAACCAACAAGCTTTACAAGCAGCGCTAAATTGTCTAAAAACCAACAGCTTTACAGCAGGCTATAATTCTAAAACCAACAGCTTTACAGCAGGCATAATTCTAAAAACCAACAGCTTTACAGCAGGCTATAATTGTCTAAAACCAACAGCTTTACAGCAGGCTAAATTGTTAAAAACCAACAGCTTTACACAGGCTATAATTGTCTAAAAACCAACATTACAGCAGGCTATAATTGTCTAAAAACAACAGCTTTACAGCAGGCTATAATTGCTAAAACCACAGCTTTACAGCAGGCTATAATTGTCTAAAACCAACAGCTTTACAGCAGGCTATAATTGTCTAAAACCAACAGCTTTAAGCAGGCTATAATTGCTAAAAAACATTAAGCAGCTATATGCAAAAACCACCTACAGAGCTAATTAAACCAACACTTTACACAGTATAATCAAACCAACATTTACACAGCAATCTAAACACACTTTACCAGCAATCTAAACCAACAGTAGGCAACAAACATTTACAGGCTATCTAACACTTTAAGCAGCAAATTGTCTAAAAACACTTCACAGTAATTGCTAAACAACACACACTAAATCTAAACAAGCTTACGCAAATTCTAAACACAGTCCGCTAATTGTCTAAAAACACTACGCAGCAATCTAAACCACAGCTTACAGCAAATGTCTAAACAACACTACCAGCATATCTAAAAACCAACAGCTTAGCAGCAATCAAAACACTTACAGCAGCAATGTAAAACAACGTTTACAGCAGGCTTATTCTAAAACAACTTTACAGCGCATATCAAAACCACACTTACAGCAGGCTTAATGTCAAAACACATTACAGGGCAATTTAAAACACAGTTTACACAGCATAATTGTAAACCAAGCTAATTGCAAAACAACTTACAAGCATAATAAAGAAGAACCAACATTACAGCAGCATGTCTAACACAGTACAGCATTCTAAACAACATTAAGCGTATTCAAACCAACAGCTTACACAGGCTAAATGCTAAAACTACAGAGCTATTGTCTAAAACCAACTTACACAGTATATGTCTAAAAAAACCAATTGTCTAAAACACACTTACACGGCATAATGCAAAACACAGTTACAGAGGCTATAATCTAACACACTTACCAGCTATGTCAAAAACAATTACGCAGGCATATTGTCTAAAACCTTCAACAAGCTACAGAGCTACAACCAACTTTAACACTTAATCTAACAACACACAGCACTTATGCTAAACACTACATAACTAACAACACTTACAGGCTAAAACCAACACTTAACGCAAACAAAAAGCTTACAGCAGCTAAATCAAAACAAACTTAGCTAAAACAACACTTTACAGAGCAATGCTAAAACCAACACTACGCAGCTATAATTTTAAAACCAACCTACACAGCATATGTTAACACGCTTTACAGCGGCTATATGTCTAAAAACCACATTACACAGGCTATAATTCAAACACAGCTTTACACAGCTAGTTAAAACCACACTTTACACAGCATAATTCAAACCAAAGCTTACAGAGCTATTCTAAACAACATTACAGCAGCATATGCTAAAACAATTACAGCAGCTAATTCTAAAACACACAGCACTTACAGCAGCTATATTGTCTAAAACCAACACTTACCAGGCTATAATTTCTAAAAACCAACAGCTTTACAGCAGGCTATAATTGTCTAAAACCAACAGCTTTACAGCAGGCTATAATTGTCTAAAACCAACAGCTTTACACACAATTGTCTAAAAACACATAATTCTAAAAACAACAGCGCTATAATGTCAAAACAACACTTTACAGCGGCTATAATTTCTAAAAACACAGCTTTACAGCAGGCATAATTGTCTAAAACCAACAGCTTAAAGCAGGCTATAATTCCTAAAACAACAGCTTTACAGCAGGCTTAATTGTCTAAAACAACAGCTTTACAGCAGCTAAAATTGTCTAAAAACAACAGCTTTACAGCAGGCTATAATTCAAACACCAACGCTTTACAAGGCTAAATTGCTAAAACCAACGCTTTCAGCAGCTATAATTCTAAAACCCAACAGCTTTACAGCAGGCTATAATTGTCTAAAAACCAACAGTATTTACAACACCATAATTGCTAACACCAAAGCTTTACAGCAGCTATAATTGCTAAAACAACAGTTTAACAGCCAAATTCTAAAACCAACAGCTTTACATAGCAAATTGTCAAAACCAACAGCTTTACAGCAGGCTATAATTGTCTAACCAACACATTACAGCAGGCTATAATTGCTAAACACCAACAGCTTTAGCAGGCTATAATTGCTAAAACCAACAGCTTTACAGCAGGCTATAATGTCTAAAACCAACAGCTTTACAGCAGGCTATAATTCCTAAACACCAACAGCTTTACAGCAGGCTATAATTGTCTAAAAACCAACAGCTTTACAGCAGGCTATAATTGTCTAAAACCAACAGTTTACGCAGCATAATTGTCTAAAAACACAGTTTACAGAGGCTATAATGCTAAACACCAACAGCTTTGCAGGCTATATTGTTAAACCAACAGCTTAAGCAGCTATAATTGTCTAAAACCAACAGCTTTACAGCAGGCTATAATTGTAAACACCAACAGCTTTACAAAGCATAATTGTCTAAACACCAACAGCTTTACGAGGCTATAATTTCTAAAACCAACAGTTTACAGCAGGCTATAATTGTCTAAAAACCAACAGCTTTACAGCAGGCTATAATTGTCTAAAAACCAACAGGCTATAATTACCTAAACACCAACAGCTTTACAACAGGCTATAATTGTCTAAACACCAACAGCTTTACAGCAGGCTATAATTGCCTAAAAACCAACAGCTTGTAAACACAGGCTATAATTCCTAAAAACCAACAGCTTTACAGCAGCTATAATTGTCCTAAAAACCAACAGCTTTACAGCAGGCTATAATTGTCTAAAAACCAACAGCTTTCTACAAGCAAACAGGCTATAATTGTCTAAAAACCAACAGCTTTACAGCAGGCTATAATTGTCCTAAAAACCAACAGCATTGTAACAACAGGCTATAATTCTAAACACCAACAGCTTTACAGCAGGCTATAATTGTCTAAAAACCAACAGGCCATAATTGTCTAAAAACCAACAGGCTATAATTTCTAACAACGCACAGGCTATAATTGTCTAAACACCAACAGCTTTACAGCAGGCTATAATTGTCTAAAAACCAAAAGCTAACACAGGCTATAATTGTCTAAAAACCAACAGCTTACAGCGGCTATAATTGTCTAAAAACCAACAGGCTATAATTGTCTAAAAACCAACAGCTTTACAGCAGGCTATAATTGTCTAAAAACCAACAGCTTTACAGCAGCTATAATTGTCTAAAAACCAACAGGCTATAATTGTCTAAAAACCAACAGGCTATAATTGTCTAAAAACCAACAGGCCATAATTGTCTAAAAACCAACAGCTTCAAAACAGGCTATAATTGTCTAAAAACCAACAGCTTTACAGCAGGCTAGAGCAGCATAGAGGAAATGTTCAATGTGAATCTTCTGCTAGATATGCATGCAACACCAGCAATAACTTTACGTTTTTCTGAACTTTAAGGAGTCCTTTGACACGGTTGGCGTGCACTTTTATGGACAACCCAAATGAGGTAGGCTACAACTGTTATCACAGACTTGTCCGCGACATGAACACCTGTGTGTCCAGGCCACCAGTGTTGTCTATTGCAATGTCTCCACTGGACACTTAACTAGAAATGTCGGAGCTTGGTACAGGTACCTAGGGGAGAGTAATCACCAACTTTCCTTTCGCCAACGACACTGACGAGTTGTCTTGTGAATAGAAAAACACCGGCCTGGACAAAATTATAGTAAACAGTAAATGTCACTGCGGTACTTTCATTGGCATGGGGCTCATGAAATCTGTCTGTAAATCGTTCTGCAGATCGATGTTTTCAGATGAAGGAATGAATGAATGGATGAATGAATGAATGAACGAATAAATGAATGAATGAATGAATGAGCTAATCAATCTATACGCAAGTAAATAACCAATTCATAAATAAAACCAGGAAAGTCACTGGCAGACATATGCAGCCTACCATACATAACATGTGGGTAAAGGACAATCAGGAAAATGTGGGATTGCGAACAGCTTGCACAAGATGATTATGGAGATGTATCATGTCCCAAAGAACATCCCAGAAATGCCGAAGAAGTATTTCCATGGCTTCTCAATGCGGTTCTCCACAAAAGAATACACTACAGAATAGATAATTTTAGAAACAGGTATAGCCACGGTCTGTGCTATTTCTTCTCCAGTACTGTTCGTGTTAGCAATGGAGGTCATCCTGAAAGCAGCAGTGAGGACTTCAGGCCCAGTTGATCTCGGAAACGGATACCAAATGCCCCCTCTGAAAGCCTTCATGGACGACACCACAGTGGTTTCCACAAAAGAAAAAGTGACACGCGGGATCCTGAAGCAATTGGTTTTAAGTCGTTGCCTCATCTAGGATGAATTTTAAAAAATGATTAAAATAAACAAAAAATAAAAAACACGGAGCCTCTCACTGAGGAAAGGTAAAGTAGACACAACAATAACATTTACTGTCACCAATCAGTCCATTCCAACAGTGACAGAAGAACCAGTCAAAAGCCTCAGATGGTGGCATGACAACTCCCTGAAAGATACACAAAGGGATAAGGAAGCCAAGCAAATATATATGTATTTAACGCTCAGCAAATTAGAGCGAACCAATCAACTGTGAAAATTGGATGCTGTTCATGTTCATGACAATTGCTGGGGAAACGCCGAGGAGGTCAAGATCATTCGTAACATCAGCCTTCAGAGTCAGGGTTCTGCCTTGTCCACGTCGAAGGTTGACACGGTCGCTGAGGTTGGCAGACAATATGTCACCCAAGCAAATGGCAGAGTAGAAGAAAGTTTGCAGATAACAGACTGTGCGGCCTTCCTGGCAAGTACACAGTGTGATGCCTGCAGTTCATGCTGATTCCACAACTCTTAGGGCCTCTGTTGATATACGATATCTGCACTAGCACAGTGGAATCAATGGAGGACAGAATCAATAAATACACAAAGAAATGGCTTGGTGTCCCGCTCAGTGTCACTGACGTTAAGCTCTGTTGTCGCCAGGCAAAGCTGAAACTACACCTAAAATCCATTGTTGAGGAGTACAAGGCAGGAAAGGTCAGGTTTCTTAGCATGCTTGAAGACTCTGGAGATCAGGTTGTGAGGTCAATCCAGCCTAAGCTGAGGACTGGTAGGAAAAGGAAAGTCCAGGAGGCGCTGGTCGCAGCGAAAGAAAACCTCATGGTCAGAGAAATAATAGGGCACACACAGACCAATAGACAGGGACTGGGATCAACAAAAGTAGAATGGTGGTCAAAGGCCAACAGGAAGGCAAAAAGAGATATGGTAATACAAGAGATGAAGAAAGAAAAGGAAGCCACAAGAGTTCAGAAGGCAGATCAGCAAGGCCAACAGGGCCAGTGGACGACTTGGGACAACGAACTCCAAAGACGTCTAAGCTGGAATGACTTGTGGCATAGGGCCCCTCGCAGGATCAGTTTCATCATCAGATCTGTGTTTGACCTCCTGCCCTCGAATGCTGATCTGGTGAAATGGGGGAAATCAGATAACCCTGCTTGCCCGCTCTGCCAGGGCAAACAGACGGTGGAACATGTCCTGAGCTCATGCAAGGTAGCGCTAACCCAAGGAAGGTACACATGGAGCACAATCAAGTACTTCTAGAGATCGCTCAAGCGATCAGCACAGCAATCAGCACTGCCAGACGAAAACACTTGCCACCAGAACTCCAATAACTTTCTACACGGCAGGAGGCAACAAACTGTGGCATGAAAAAACTGTGACACCCAGAGCATGGAAGGGCCCTATTGGATGAAGCAGACGACTGGGAGTGCACAGCAGATCTCCCACAATGGAAGAAACACCCAGAAATCATTAACAAGAGTGGCATGAGACTGGACGTAGTTCTCCACTAATCAAGTCACCCTACCATAGGAAAGTAGAATGGAGGATGCCCATATCTACAAGACTGAAACGTATGCCAGCCTAGCCAGCAACCTGAGGACATCTGGTTTTCAAGCCAAGTTGGAGCAAGGGGGTTGACAGGCACATCAGCCTATAAATATAATCTCACAAAGCAGCTGTCGATTTCGGAGAGAGAGGACCAGAGCCCTGAAGGCAATGGCAGAAGCAGCGGGAAAGAGCTCCAGTTGGATCTGGACCAGGAGGAACAAAAGTGACCTTCATAAGGCTTAAAATTCCCCCATATGTTGCTGGTGACCGATAGCCAAGTAGTTAAGACATCCGTCACAAGGATGACTTCTAAGAAATCTTGTGGGTTCGATTCCAAGCGGAGGACAATTTCTGTTTAAAACAAAACAAAAAAGACGACAGTACAGGGGCACCCAGGAGTCATAAGGCAAAAAGGACGACAGTACAGGGGCACCCAGGAGTCATAAGGCAAAAAGGACGACAGTACAGGGGCACCAGGAGTCATAAGGCAAAAAGGACGACAGTACAGGGGCACCCAGGAGTCATAAGGCAAAAAGGACGACAGTACAGGGGCACCCAGGAGTCATAAGGCAAAAAGGACGACAGTACAGGGGCACCCAGGAGTCATAAGGCAAAAAGGACGACAGTACAGGGGCACCAGGCCAGGAATCATAAGGCAGCCGAGAGTCCTTAAAGTGTGAGGAGTTAATGAACGAAACACTTGCTTGACGGGGGTTCCTCCTCTGAGGACCTTGTGCTGTCCGACTGTCCTCAGAGTTTCTTACTGCATGTACTTATCACCACCATCCTCCGATTCAGCCAATCATCATTAGCATCCTCGGCAGATCTTCAGATTGTTCTAGGATTCAACAGCAATCAGAATGTGAATGTTCGGGAAGATTATATCATTTGGCATTGAAAAGCAAATGGTAACATAAATTTTTGAACAAATGTAAACAAATAAACATATACATATATAAAAGTGTTTTGAGGTACAGCGACGTGGTAATCATGCCCACCTGTTTTTGGATTTTCTATGGCTTCTTAAAGAAACGGAAGAAACTCTGAGCCTGTAATCTGGCAGCCACTAACATACTAACATAAATCACACATTGTGTGAAAGCTATAACTTATCAGTAGACAGACACGCTTGTTTCAAGAACTGACCAGTATGACCAAACTACAGTACTGAAACATTTCTGATTGTTTGATTTGGCTTAATTGGCCCGGCTTAGCACTGTACCGAGAAGCACAGATCAAATCAACTTTATTATCCCCAAAAGAGAATGGACATCAATTTCAACATCCATGTCTACGGAAATACTTCTAAAAAAAATTTTTTTTAAATAAAAAAAAGAAAGAAAGAAAGAAAAGGAGTGGGTGGGGGTGGGTATTAATTAAAATACATAGATCTCCCAAAAATTTAATTCTCAATTGTTTGCCTATAGATCAGTGATATCTGTTTTACTTAACCTGTTAATTTGTGAATGCAATTTTTTTGGTCATTGTGCTCAAAATCATATAATATTTTTTATTTTTGATGTCTGGTTTTGTGGGTATGGAGGTGGAGGTAGGAATACTGTTAGCAAAATAACTGAACTCAATATTGTTTATTTGTTGTACCAGCTACCGGAGTACATCACTACTGTCTATTGTTTATTTGTTGTACCAGCTACCGGAGTGCATCACTACTGTCTATTGTTTATTTGTTGTACCAGCTACCGGAGTGCATCACTACTCTCTATTGTTTATTTGTTGTACCAGCTACCGGAGTGCATCACTACTCTCTATTGTTTATTTGTTGTACCAGCTACCGGAGTACATCACTACTGTCTATTGTTTATTTGTTGTACCAGCTACCGGAGTACATCACTACTCTCTATTGTTTATTTGTTGTACCAGCTACCGGAGTGCATCACTACTCTCTATTGTTTATTTGTTGTACCAGCTACCGGAGTGCATTAATAATAATAATAATAATTACAATATTTATATAGCGCAAAATCTCGATAAAAATCAAATCTAAGCGCTGAACATACACTTACGCACGCGCGCACACACACGCACACACACACACGCACACATGGCTATAAATGGGGAAAAGAATAAAAGCAATGGAAAATTATAAAGAGCATATTATATACAATTATATATTACAATGTGATTCCCCTCCGAGTGGAGACAGGCAACAGAGGGGGGATGAGTGAGGTCAGGATTTTATGCGGAGGAGAAAAGGTGAGTTTTGAGAGCGGATTTGAAGGAGACAAAAGTAGGTTGCTGACGGACAGAGAGAGGAAGTTTGTTCCAGGAAAGTGGACCAGAAACAGAGAAGGCTCGTGGACCATAGGTATTGAGCTTAGTGCGTGGAAAGCGAAAAGTCAGAGGATCGGAGGCAGAGCGGAGGGTACGTGAGGGAACATAGATCTCAAGTAGGCTTGACAGGTAATCGGGGGCTGCGTTATTGAGGCTTTTGTAGCACATGGTGTCTAGTTTGTACTGTATGCGCTTTGATACAGGGAGCCAGTGAAGTTGTGCCAGGAGAGGAGATATTTATGTGGTCAGCTTTTTTCTTTTTGAGTACAAGGCGTACAGCATTGTTTTGAATGCGCTGTAGGATGTGAATGGTGGAGGCAGGAAGACCAGACAGGAGTGAATTGCAATAGTCAATGCGAGACATTATGAAGGAGAGAACGAGTTTTGCAGTTGTTTCGACAGAGAGATACTTCGTGATCAAGCTTATACGATGGAGGTGATAGTAACAAGATCTGGCAGTTTGAGAAACAAAGTTGTTCATGGAGAGGGTAGAGTCAATGCAGACACCAAGGTTTTTAGCTGAATCAGAAATTGGGACTGATGTGTTACATAATGGGAGAGAAAGAGGAGGCAGCTGAGAAAGTTTCTGACGAGTGCCAATGAGGATAGCTTCTGTCTTGTCGTCATTAAGCTGAAGTTTGTTGAACGTCATCCAGTTCTTAATGTCTGAGTAACACTCAGTGGTGCGAGTCAAGAGGCGCTGTATATTGTCTGGTGTGTCACTGTCTAGAAGTTGGGTGTCATCAGCATAGAAGTGGTGTTTTATAGAGTGGGAGTTGATGATGGTGGACAGGGGGGAGGTGTAAAGAGTGAAAAGAACAGGGCCAAGGACAGATCCTTGTGGAACACCACAGGTCAGGCATGCAGGTTGAGAGTAAGTGCCATTAATGAGAACAGTTTGTTTTCTGTTTGACAGATATGAAGTGAAAAAGGAGAGAGCAATGTCAGAGATGCCAAAAGTATGATGAAGTCTAGAAAGGAGAATACCATGGTCAATGGTATCGAAGGCTGCAGACAGATCAAGGAGTGTGAGGAGAGAGACTTTGCCGGTATCAGTTGCAAGGAGGAGATTGTTGAGAATGTGTAGCAGGGCAGTTTCAGTGCTATGGCACTGGCGGTAGGCTGACTGGAAAGGATTGAGAAGATTGTTGGCAGACAGGTGAGAGTTCAGCTGGTTGAGGACAACTTTTTCGATGAGTTTTGACAAGAAAGAGAGATTAGAGATAGGCCGGTAATTTTTCAGTTCATTTGGGTCTAAATTGTATTTCTCTATAGCTATTACACATACAACAATATTGTTTATTTGTTGTACCAGCTACCGGAGTGCATTACTACTCTCTATAGCTATTACACATACAACAATATTGTTTATTTGTTGTACCAGCTACCGGAGTGCATTACTACTCTCTGTAGCTATTACACATACAACAATATTGTTTATTTGTTGTACCAGCTACCAGAGTGCATTACTACTCTCTATAGCTATTACACATACAACAATACTTTCTCAAGATGGCGTCTCCATGCTCTGAATATATCCCATTTGCACTGATGCTATAGATGCCGCGTGACGGATGAGACCCCAAATGATCATGATGTCTATGCACTTTAATAACAGTGCTACGTATTGTATGTGTCGTGCTATGGTATTTTTTACTTGTGCTGCTGCTGCTACTGTAGTTAAGTAAGTCAGACTGATGAGACGTAATTACAACCAACAAAACAAGTAAACATAAGAAATTCTTGTTCTTTGTTTTATGAAACTGAAAACCATTTATTTATCTATTTATTGATCACTTGATTAATAACAGTAAACAGACATATACAACAAATTGAAAAAAAATACGACAACTAAATTTACCAAGCGGAGAAGTTGGGGGATTCTTGGTTTCCAAAATTATTCATGAGCAGTTTTATCAACTGAAGCCACTACTTCTTTAACTTAATCGACGGTACGTCTAACGAAATATAACCCATGTGTTTCGACAGAAACGACGCCAAGATCACGTGGTATTTTGGTCGTCATCGATCTACAAATAGTTATACAGTCAAACGAGGAAGTTAACTCTACAAAAGTGAGTGGAGTTGTCTTCCCAAGTACACAGCATGGCGTCCAATCAAGGCCAAAGTCGGCGACGCCGGAGTCAGAACGATTTTTCAGAAAAGAGAACATCTCGAAAAGGAAAGAAACCTCTCCCTGAGCCAACACACTTAGGGCATTTTGTGCTGATGGTTCTTCTGAAGATTTGCAGGACAGTTCTTTTTGTTGACACGTCCGTGAAAATCGGCGTCTACCTCATTGGGGTAATGGTGGGCTCGATCCTCTGTGATCTGTTTGTGATTCCGAAGTCCTACTTTTCTGATAAACGGAACATATTCAACACCTACTTCGTCAAGCTGGGATGGGGATGGACACTGACGTTGGTGGCTCCATACATTGCTCTCAGTAGCTGGGTGTATTGCTGTGGCCGTTGGAAGGCAGTTCGACAACATTTGATGAGACTGGTCGTGGCAACCTTGCAGTGGTACATCTGTACCACTGTCTTCAGACACGTCGAGAATGTTGTGGGTGTATGCACTGACGGTGACCACACGCACAGAGCAGCTTGTATTGCTGACGGAAAGGGCTGGCTTGGCTTCGACATATCCGGACATGTATTTCTTCTCATCCACAACATGCTGACCATTTCTGAAGAAGTGAAAACTTTCAAAGCCTGGCGTAAACTGGGAGAAATGTTGGAAGATGAAGACCTACAAAGCAAGCGAAAGGTTACAGCCGAAGAAATTTCGGAATCGCAGAAAAGTTACAAAGATCTCACTCCGTACATCAAAGTAGTTTTTGTGGCAATTGCATTCCTTTCAGTACTCTGGGAATTTATGCTGTTGACATCTGTTGTGTACAGATTCCATACCCTGCCGCAGAAAGTAGCAGCTGCATTTATAGCTGTGTGTGTTGGTTTGTCAGCTACAGAATGATTTATCCATCAGGTGTTGCATGGCTTCCTTGCCAGCCAGGCAAGACCAACTTAGAATTTATGAAAATTCAGTAACAGCTTGCACTAGTTATTGTGTGTATTGTAGTAAAATGACTGAATTGACTTTCAAGAACAAAACATCAAACCACTCTGCCCAGCTTGAATTCTGTGATTACCATACCCTGCCTATGTGTGGACATACAGACCCATCGTCCCAAACTCTGATCGTTTCGATGAAAAGGAATTTGTGATCAATCATTTCTCTGTAGTGTTGGTGAATACAGACTTTTACAGCATTTGCATAGATCACTTATGCCTACTATTCCTAAATCAAACCTCAAAAGAGATAGGCCTGCTGACTCCATAGATCTGTGTAGATTATTGATAAGTAATAGAGACCTTAAACACAGATAGGCCTGCTGACTCCATAGATCTGTGTAGATTATTGATAAGTAATAGAGACCTTAAACACAGATAGGCCTGTTGACTCCATAGATCTGTGTAGATTATTGATAAATAATAGAGACCTTAAACACAGATAGGCCTGTTGACTCCATAGATCTGTGTAGATTATTGATAAATAATAGAGACTTTAATTAGTTTAAACACAGATAGGCCTGTTGACTCCATAGATCTGTGTAGATTATTGATAAGTAATAGAGACTTTAATTAGTTTAAACACAGATAGGCCTGCTGACTCCATAGATCTGTGTAGATTATTGATAAATAATAGAGACCTTAAACACAGATAGGCCTGTTGACTCCATAGATCTGTGTAGATTATTGATAAGTAATAGAGACCTTAAACACAGATAGGCCTGTTGACTCCATAGATCTGTGTAGATTATTGATAAGTAATAGAGACCTTAAACACAGATAGGCCTGTTGACTCCATACATCTGTGTAGATTATTGATAAGTAATAGAGACTTTAATTAGTTTAAACACAGATAGGCCTGTTGACTCCATAGATCTGTGTAGATTATTGATAAATAATAGAGACCTTAAACACAGATAGGCCTGTTGACTCCATAGATCTGTGTAGATTATTGATAAGTAATAGAGACCTTAAACACAGATAGGCCTGTTGACTCCATAGATCTGTGTAGATTATTGATAAGTAATAGAGACCTTAAACACAGATAGGCCTGTTGACTCCATACATCTGTGTAGATTATTGATTAAACCCTTTCACACCTGCACTCTATCCACCAGCTGCAAAAACTTAACCTCTTGCTCCCTCAAAGGGTCAAAGGGTTAAGTTTTTGCTTTTTTACTGTTTTGACTGACAATGCAGGTTGTGGACAAATAGAGTGAGAGAGTCACAGGGTTAAATTAGGTCAGATATCACTAATGGTATTAGATCAATGGTGAAACAGCATAGCTTATGGCAGAATTTTCACGCGAGTTGTGTTTTGAATTAGTTTCAGATAGTTTTATGCAGTATGGTAGGAAGTGTAACACCTTCACATACTTAAATATTTTATATCTGTGAATTTTTCATGTTTTTTTTTTTTTTTTTTTTTTTCATTTCCTTGCTTCATTCTTTTTTGTTGTTCTTGTCATTGGTATTTTTTCATCTAAATAAATTACAAGTACTGAAGTACTCTTATTTGGTGCATCCTGGTATCCTGGTTGGACATAGAAATTACTCAAAATTGTGAATTATGCTTTAAGTTTAACGTGTAAAATCTTTTGTTTCAATATCATTAGCTAAAGCTGAATGGTTTAAGTCCACATGATTGTTAATAATGATATAATGTTAATAACAGTAATACATGGTGTATTTATACAGTCTGTAAATTGTGATGATCAGTTTGTGTGTCATTGTGAAATTGGAGTTTTATAGTAACCATGTCATTCTTTCATAAATTAAACAAGGTAAAGTGGGTGACTTTAATATAGTTCATATAAATTTATGATAGTAATGTCATGTATATAATTAATTTAATTAGTATGTCAATTTTAGTAGTCATTAGTATGGGTTGTTGGTTGGGTTTTTGTTTCATGATTGTTTTTGTTAAGTGCAGAATGTTTCAATGTTTTTCCAGAACATTTCTGTCTGATCAGTAGTCTTCAGGGTAACGTTGTTTCAGAATTTCTGCAAATGTAAAATGTTAGCTTTTGTTTTAATAACATATGGTGTGTGTCTCACTCTGTGTGTGCTCTTGTTATTGTTGACTGTTGTTGTGCTGTGTGTATTTTTTGTTTGATTGTAAAATTTGAAAGTAGAAATTAGTAGGATATATTTTTGTAAATTACTAAAAGAGTGGTTTACTTAGGTAGATTGCCACTGTAGTCTAATGAATTATACTGAAATTTGAGTGAACATTATTGTATTTATAAGTATGGGATTGAGGGATAGTGTGATTAAATAACAAAAACAAAGTGTATTCTTTCATTTTTGACAGTTTTGAAACTCTTTTTATATATCTTTAGTTTTGAACACAAGTAAATTTGAGTAATTGATGTGAGGCTGTTTCCATTCACTCCAGTTGAATTATCTAGTTAGACTAGAGCTTTTTGTTGCTTAGAAACTATTGAATAAATGATATAATCCTGTATAACATGTACCCAGATATTTTTCCACCTGCAACTTAGTGCAAGGGCAAAATGTATCACTCATACTGAGTCATAGTCATACCAGGATTTTTTGTTTTTGTTTGTTTGGTGTTACAATTATACCCAGCCATGACAAGTTTTGCCGTGTATTCGAAGAAGAGTGTTTGTCTTCCTTTGGGACTGTAAACCATTGATTTGAAAACGAATCCACAGATGAAGTTTTTTTTTCAAACAGGAGTACTGACTGTTTGGAATGACCGTCTCCTGTTTTGTCAAGTCACAAACTCTGCTTTCAAGTGTCCAACTTGAAGACATGTAACATTTAATGTTACATACCTTTTTGTCCAGCAGTGATGTCCCCTTTCATTCACCCCACCCCTTCATCCCACTCCCCTCCTACCTACCCCCCTCCCCTTCCACCAGTGTGTATATATATTACGCTTTGAGTTCTGAAGTTGTCTGTGTGAGTGAATGTCAAGAGTGAACAGTGAGTGTGCGCTTTTGATTTGTTTTATATTTCACCTTAAAACATGTTTTTTTAGGTCATTATATTATTGTTCTTTTATTATTATTATTATTATTATTATTATTATTATTATTAATATTATCATCATCATTATTATTATTATTCAAATTTCTGCACACACACATGCACCCATATCATAGACAGATATTATATGATTAAAATGGAATTATTTCCTGGATTTACAATTAGATTTAAGCGAGAGAAATTATTAATAATTTCTGCTTGCTTGTGAAAACCACTTTTTGCTTCTACTGACATGTTACTTTGATTGGTACAAATGTGTATTTGACTGAAACTTGGCAAAATAGTGTTTGTGAAATTGAAAGAGGATGATGATGTTTCTGAAATTGAAAGAGGATACCATTTCTGTAGTGTTGTTGTTAGTGTTGGCAAAGGGGATGATAATGTTCCATTTCTGTAGACTAGTGTAGTGTTGTCATTTGTGTCAGCAACCATTTCCTGGATCATCTATGTTGAAGTTAGAATAGCCGTCAATCTTGAGTAGTTCTCTGTCAGGTTTCACCCAAGAGATGAAAAACATGACATTCTGATGATAAATGATATAAATTTACACTTTGCAGGGTGTGTTTGCTGAGAGTCTGTCCTGCTTTCATGTCCTAGAGGTTTTGTCTTGTAGTGAGACCTTGGCTGTTCTGTAGTGAGTCTGGTGACCATAACCCGCCATCATTTGTGTGTGTGCTCTTGTCTGTTGATGGGAAGTTGTTTACATCCTACCTCTTTCAAATGGCGGGTTGTTTTCCAGAAATTATTCCATAAGGATTTTTCTCATTTCTTCCCACAAAGTTGACCACAAGTGGCCAGAATTTTAATGTTGTCCCTTGAAATATGGTGTGAATGTACCTCCTTCTGCAGTGCTTTCACATTGCCATGACTATTATCATTTCAGACAGTTTAAGTACTAACTAATGACAGCCGTTCGTTCAGAGTATAATGGTTACATATACTTACTAATGACAGCTTTTTTGTTCAGGAGAGATGTAATGGCTAACCCAAATATGGTTTGTTCCTTGTTGCATTGTGTGTTCTACATTCCCTAAAGATGTGTGAGAATCTCTTTCCACAAACTGAAGAAGTTTTGTCAGTTTATTCAGTTGCTTACAAGTGAGTGATAGACCTGTAAGTCTCCCAGTCTGTCAGTGTGTGCCTGGTGTGGTTTGAAGGACTTGGTGATGTCTGCACTGTGTTATAGAATATATATTATAGCTGTGCTTTTTTTTTGTCGTTCTTTACCATTATTGATAGCACTTTGCTCAGTTTGTTCACCAGTTACATCTTCATGTCATAACATTCACTGGTCATCAGGCACGGAGGTCTGAACATTATTTCATCTTAAGTCATGTGATTAAGTCATGTGTGAACAAAAGTGAGGTCTGAACATTATTTCATCTTAAGTCATGTCATTAAGTCATGTGTGAACAAAAGTGAGGTCTGAACATTATTTCATCTTAAGTCATGTCATTAAGTTATGTGTGAACAAAAGTGAGTGCTTCTAATCATATTATTTTTCGTGTTAAATGTTACATGTCATTAAGTCATGTGTGAACAAAAGTGGAACAGGGCTGGTCATGTCATTAGGAGACCTGACAACAGATGGACCACCAAAGTGACGCAGTGGATCCCTCAAAGCCAGGAAAGGAACAGAGGTCGCCAGAAAACCAGATGGCGACACGATCTAGAAAAGTTTGACAAACAATGGACCAGAACAGCAGCTAATCGGCAACAGTGGCGTGCAGTGAGGAAGGTTTACGTCCAACAATGGACCCAAACAAGTTGAAGTCGTGTGGTAATGTTATGTAGGCCTACTTTCATTCTCATCATCAAGTGTGTTAACAGTGTTATTGTGTGATATTGTAGATGATTTTGATAACTGAAGTAAAATTGATCGGTTCATATATATGTATGCATCCAAAGTTTCAAGCTAAGGCAAAGTTAACCCTCTGACTCCCGGACCCTACCACTTACCACAAAAAGTTCAATTGATCCTTTAACTTCCCTCACTTTATCTGTCAGCTTCCTGCAGGAAGCTGGTGGATAGGGTGAGGGTGTCAAAGGGTTAAGTTTTTGCTTTGCTAGCATGGTTGACAGGGTGAGGGAGTCAAAGGGTTATGCTGGTGGACAGGGTGCTGGAGTCAAAGGGTTAAGGAAGTGAGTACATGTATTGAAAATACAGTAAGTTGTAGGCTATGTATGCATGTGTACAATTCAGTCTTTTGTTGATGAAATCTAATTGCACACCCACTTCATGGGACAAATTATATGCACTTGCATAAATTTTTACAATTTGGGTGTATATTTCTTCTAAAGCTTATGCAACTGTGAAATCATCTAGTTTTATTAGATTTTTCAAAATGACAGTTTGTGCAATGAACCTACTGCATTTATCATGAAACTTTTTCTTTTTTTTTGTGCTATATATCTGAAACATTAAATAGTGCTGATCATCTGAATGCATTTTTAGCGAAATGATTTCCTTTGTTCTTTTCAGTGATGATTATTCTGTGGTAACTGTTATGTATGCGTGTGAACACCCAGTATACATATGTTTATGTATATGATCTGTGCGTGAATGATGCGAGTGAATGTGCATGTACTCATTCACATGTGCTTGCATTTGTGGTTGTGCCTATTTCATGTGACAAGACTTGTGTGACATCATTCAGGTTACTGTATCAGTTGATGTTTGATCAGTGTGAATCAAAAAGACAGTCAGCATTTATTGCATCAACAATCTGTACTAAAGACGAGAATGATACCAAAGGTAACTTGTTTCATACAAATTTCTGTGATTTTCAATTAGAACCTTGTTGTGGTGTGTTTAACTGTTTCACTCCTGTTTCCTATCCACCAGCTGCAAAAAGTCAACTCTTTCACATCCTCACCCTATCCATCAGCTTTTTGCAGGAAGTGGGTAAATAGGGTGAGGGAATGAAAGGGTTAAGTTTTTACTCTGCTGTCATGGTTGACAGCGCAGGACGCTGGCGAATACGATGAGGGAATTAAAGGGTTAATTGACTGTCATGTGTTCATCCACCTTGGGTTTTCATCATTCATCCACCTTGGGTTTTCATTGTTCACCCATCTTGGGTTTTCATCGTTCATCCACCTTGGGTTTTCATCATTCACCCACCTTGGGTTTTCATCATTTCAATCTATTTTCATTATGTGTCATGGTTTGTATTATTTGTCATGATTGTTTGAGGAGTTTTATAGTTTTTCTCTCATTCTCCTGTGGTTGGATGTCCATTTATATAAATGGGAGATTGGTTCAGATCTCTCTCCTGATGTTTGTGTTAAATATGTTGGCAAGGATTTCTCAGCAGTGTATGTGTTGACCAGTGTTACCACCATATTGATTTGGACCTCTGTCTCTGGCCCAGTGGGTAACGCTGCTATTTGGTTGTAAATGTCTGCGTGTTTCATTTTGCCTGATCTGGGGTAGAGAGACTGAAAATGGTGTTTTGCATGTTTATTGTTTACGAGGCAGGAATGGCAAATCGCTGCCGCTTATTGTATCAGTGAGCCACGATACAGTATGTTAGATTAAACGTAATTTTAGAAGGAAAATTTCCTTTTTGCACTCTGCACAGGATGGTTTTAATTCTTAATTTTCATTGCTGATGATTTTTCTTTAACAAGCTACATATGTGAACATATTCTGTGTTAAAGTATTTGGCCTAACAAGAAGTTTTGACAACTTTTAAGTTTACAATTATCGATTCAGCATTTATACCAATTACACAGAATGGATGAATAGAAGAAATATTACATGTTTCTTACAACTCAGAAAAACAGATTGTTGGTACGGTTTGCCCATCTTGTTCATTTGAATCAGTTGATATTCACTGTTCTGAAACATCCAGTAAAATGGATGATCGATTGCCTGTAGTGTGATGTCCTGAAACATCCCGTAAAGATGGATGATTGATTGCCTGTAGTGTGTGGATGTTGTGAAACATCCAGTAAAGATGGATGATTGACGCCTGTAGGTGTGGATGTTCTGAAACATCCAGTAAAGATGGATGATTGATTGCCTGTAGGTGTGGATGTTGTGAAACATCCAGTAAAGATGGATGATTGACACATGTAGGTGTGGATGTTGTGAAACATCCAGTAAAGATGGATGATTGACGCCTGTAGGTGTGGATGTTCTGAAACATCTAGTAAAGATGGATGATCGATGCCTGTAGGTGTGGATGTTGTGAAACATCCAGTAAAGATGGATGATTGATTGCCTGTAGTGTGGATGTTGTGAAACATCCAGTAAAGATGGATGATTGACACATGTAGGTGTGGATGTTGTGAAACATCCAGTAAAGATGGATGATTGACACATGTAGGTGTGGATGTTGTGAAACATCCAGTAAAGATGGATGATTGACGCCTGTAGGTGTGGATGTTCTGAAACATCTAGTAAAGATGGATGATCGATGCCTGTAGGTGTGGATGTTGTGAAACATCCAGTAAAGATGGATGATTGATTGCCTGTAGGTGTGGATGTTGTGAAACATCCAGTAAAGATGGATGATTGACACATGTAGGTGTGGATGTTGTGAAACATCCAGTAAAGATAGATGATTGACACATGTAGGTGTGGATGTTGTGAAACATCCAGTAAAGATGGATGATTGACGCCTGTAGGTGTGGATGTCCTGAAACATCCAGTAAAGATGGATGATTGATGCATGTAGGTGTGGATGTTCTGAAACATCCAGTAAAGATGGATGATTGACGCCTGTAGGTGTGGATGTTTGGTGCAAGACAAAGACATTCTTCAGTACATATTTTGAATGGTGTTGAAATGAAATATCATTCAATGCTTGCTTTAATTTAGTGTTTGAGTATTGCCGTTTTTATCTTTCCTTCCCCTGCTTACTTGACATTTTTTACAAAGTATTGGTTAACAGTTTGTACACATAAGAGGTTCTTGTAAACTTTGATAAAGCCCGTATGTAATACAAGCAATGATTTCGACAATCTCCCCCCCCCCCCCCCCCCCCCCCCATCTTGAAGTACATGTATATATGTATGTTACAGAGCTGTATAAAATATGATCCCATCTTGTCAGAAGAGAAACAGAGCATATGCTGTCTGAAGAAATATTATTTCTTTATATCAGTCTGTTTGTACATCATGTGTGTTGTGATCCGTAATGACCAGGATAATGGCAGTGATAATAATAAAATGGAACATAGTGGAATGAGGAGAGCTCATTGCAGATTTGTTACCAGCATTAGAATCAGTGTTGTACTGACAGTTTGTTTGTTTTTTGGTAATGCAGGTTCTTTAGTAAATTGGTGTCAGAGCCAATGTAATACCTTAACTAAATTAGCAAACTGGAGTCAGAGCTTGTATGGCTTAACTATGTCCCTCAAATGTCAGTTTTGTCATTTACATACGACCTTAATAAAGTTTATTTGGACTTCATTTGTCTATTTATTCCTTTTTCAGTATACATGTCCAGTTTGTGTGTGCATGTGCATGACTGAATTTTTTGTTTGTATACTGTTCTTGTAAAAGGCAGAGTCAGGCTGATTTTAGCATACATGTATCACTATACATGTTATTATGAATGTGTGTGTGTGTGTGTGTGTGTGTGTGTGTGGTGTGTGTTGATCTATGTTTTATCAACAAACACTTCTGAAAACACACTTTCAAATAAACAGCAATATTCCAACATCAAGACAGTAACGAGAAAATTGTTTATTATTACATATTAAAAGAAGAAAAGACAGAAAAGGACGTTTACAGTTGAAACAATCTGAAATACTTAACAGTGAAGATGTTCATACTGTAGTGACTTCAAACACATGTCAAACTATTCCTTTCAATAAAAAGAAAACAGCTGAATAATCCGCAACTGCCTTATATTCATGTGTGTACTCTCATGTTCTTTATTTCGTGACTGGACCACAAAACATTTCCAGCTGCACTGACAAATGCAAAGAGGACAGGCCAGTTCAGACATGCACACATAAACTTCTACAGGTGTAAACACCTATATTGACAGGCCAGTTCAGACACACATAACTTCTACAGTGTGTAACACCTTATGACAGGCCAGTTCAGACACACATAACTTCTACAGTGTGTAACACCTTATGACAGGCCAGTTCAGACACACATAACTTCTAACAGTGTTGTAACAACCTTATGACAGGCCAGTTCAGACACACATAACTTGCTTCTACAGTGTGTAATACCTTATGACAGGCCAGTTCAGACACACATAACTTCTACAGTGTGGGGTACCTTATGACAGGCCAGTTCAGACACACATAACTTTTACAGTGTGTAATACCTTATGACAGGCCAGTTCAGACACACATAACTTCTACAGTGTGGGGTACCTTATGACAGGCCAGTTCAGACACACATAACTTCTACAGTGTGGATACCTTATGACAGGCCAGTTCAGACACACATAACTTGCCTTCTACAGTGTGTAATACCTTATGACAGGCCAGTTCAGACACACATAACTTCTACAGTGTGGATACCTTATGACAGGCCAGTTCAGACACACATAACTTGCCTTCTACAGTGTGTAATACCTTATGACAGGCCAGTTCAGACACACATAACTTGCCATCTACAGTGTGGACACCTTATGACAGGCCAGTTCAGACACACATAACTTGCCTTCTACAGTGTGGACACCTTATGACAGGCCAGTTCAGACACATAACTTGCCATCTACAGTGTGGACACCTTATGACAGGCCAGTTCAGACACACATAACTTGCCTTCTACAGTGTGTAACACCTTATGACAGGCCAGTTCAGACACACATAACTTCTACAGTGTGGGTACCTTATGACAGGCCAGTTCAGACACACATAACTTCTACAGTGTGGACACCTTATGACAGGCCAGTTCAGACACACATAACTTCTACAGTGTGGGTACCTTATGACAGGCCAGTTCAGACACACATAACTTGCCTTCTACAGTGTGGATACCTTATGACAGGCCAGTTCAGACACACATAACTTGCCTTCTACAGTGTGGGACACCTTATGACAGGCCAGTTCAGACATGCACACATAACTTGCCTTCTACAGTGTGGATACCTTATGACAGGCCAGTTCAGACATGCACACATAACTTGCCTTCTACAGTGTGGATACCTTATGACAGGCCAGTTCAGACATGCACACATAACTTGCCTTCTACAGTGTGTAACACCTTATGACAGGCCAGTTCAGACATGCACACATAACTTGCTTCTACAGTGTGTAACACCTTATGACAGGCCAGTTCAGACACACATAACTTGCCTTCTACAGTGTGTAACACCTTATGACAGGCCAGTTCAGACATGCACACATAACTTCTACAGTGTGGATACCTTATGACAGGCCAGTTCAGACATGCACACATAACTTCTACAGTGTGGATACCTTATGACAGGCCAGTTCAGACATGCACACATAACTTCTACAGTGTGGATACCTTATGACAGGCCAGTTCAGACACACATAACTTGCCTTCTACAGTGTGGGTACCTTATGACAGGCCAGTTCAGACACACATAACTTGCCTTCTACAGTCTGTAACCCTATGACAGGCCAGTTCAGACATGCACACATAACTTTTCTACAGTGTGGACACCTTATGACAGGCCAGTTCAGACACACATAACTTGCCTTCTACAGTGTGGGTACCTTATGACAGGCCAGTTCAGACATGCACACATAACTTTTCTACAGTGTGGGTACCTTATGACAGGCCAGTTCAGACACACATAACTTGCCTTCTACAGTGTGGGTACCTTATGACAGGCCAGTTCAGACACACATAACTTGCCTTCTACAGTGTGGATACCTTATGACAGGCCAGTTCAGACACACATAACTTGCCTTCTACAGTGTGGGTACCTTATGACAGGCCAGTTCAGACACACATAACTTGCCATCTACAGTGTGGATACCTTATGACAGGCCAGTTCAGACACACATAACTTGCCATCTACAGTGTGGGTACCTTATGACAGGCCAGTTCAGACACACATAACTTGCCATCTACAGTGTGGGGTACCTTATGACAGGCCAGTTCAGACACACATAACTTGCCTTCTACAGTGTGGACACCTTATGACAGGCCAGTTCAGACACACATAACTTGCCTTCTACAGTGTGGATACCTTATGACAGGCCAGTTCAGACATATATAACTTGCCTTCTACAGTGTGGATACCTTATGACAGGCCAGTTCAGACACACATAACTTGCCTTCTACAGTCTGTAACACCCTATGACAGGCCAGTTCAGACACACATAACTTGCCTTCTACAGTCTGTAACACCCTATGACAGGCCAGTTCAGACATATATAACTTGCCTTCTACAGTGTGTAACACCTTGACAGGCCAGTTCAGACACACATAACTTGCCTTCTACAGTGTGGGACACCTTATGACAGGCCAGTTCAGACACATAACTTGCCTTCTACAGTGTGGAATACCTTATGACAGGCCAGTTCAGACACACATAACTTGCCATCTACAGTGTGGGTACCTTATGACAGGCCAGTTCAGACACACATAACTTGCCTTCTACAGTGTGGGACACCTTATGACAGGCCAGTTCAGACACATAACTTGCCTTCTACAGTGTGAGTACCTTATGACAGGCCAGTTCAGACACACATAACTTCTACAGTGTGGACACCTTATGACAGGCCAGTTCAGACACACATAACTTGCCTTCTACAGTGTGGAATACCTTATGACAGGCCAGTTCAGACACACATAACTTCTACAGTGTGGACACCATATGACAGGCCAGTTCAGACACACATAACTTGCCTTCTACAGTGTGGAATACCTTATGACAGGCCAGTTCAGACACACATAACTTGCCATCTACAGTGTGGATACCTTATGACAGGCCAGTTCAGACACACATAACTTGCCTTCTACAGTGTGTAACACCTTATGACAGGCCAGTTCAGACACACATAACTTCTACAGTGTGGGTACCTTATGACAGGCCAGTTCAGACACACATAACTTGCCTTCTACAGTGTGTAACACCTTATGACAGGCCAGTTCAGACACACATAACTTGCCATCTACAGTGTGGATACCTTATGACAGGCCAGTTCAGACACACATAACTTGCCTTCTACAGTGTGTAACACCTTATGACAGGCCAGTTCAGACACACATAACTTCTACAGTGTGGGTACCTTATGACAGGCCAGTTCAGACATGCACACATAACTTGCCTTCTACAGTGTGGGTACCTTATGACAGGCCAGTTCAGACATGCACACATAACTTGCCTTCAACAGTCTGGGATACTTTACCCAAACTTGGTAATCAATAGATTTCCATCCATAAACAACTTTGAAATTCACCTGGAAACCTTGTAGTTGTGGAGTACTTGCACGTTTCTGAAATGCAGTCATCTCACTCTCTCACACACACACACACACACACACACACACCACACACACACACACACACACACACACACACCTCTCTCCCCCAAAAAAAGGAGACTGAAAAAGATGGGATAAGCCATACTTAGAATCTCTTTTCTTTTTTCCTCCCAGCACTGCTACATAATTCACTAAACTGTGACAATGAAAACAGACCTTGGTCAAAACTGGACACACCTCATTCAAAATCTGACCATCTGGACTCCTTGTTTAGCCAGATACCCAACTGTAGGTCAATTCTATCAATAACTGATAAACTGCCAAAACATTTGTTCTGAAACATGGTCAGTAAGAGCTATCAGTCATACCCATGTAAACTATGCTGAGTCTTCTTACGCAGACCAGAGCTCCTGCAAGCACTCTTTGTCAAAGAATACATTCAAACAAACCTACCTACCTACCTACCTACCTACCTAGCAGAGGCAGTGGATTTTTGCGTGACTGTTCTTTATCCCCGCCTTGAAGACAGTTATACTCAGAGCTTAACTGTAAGTTCCATACACAAACAGCCAAGAAATCACATGCACATTTCACAAACATCACACACACAAAGCCTGATTTCCTATTCACAGGTCATTTCAAAATGGAAAATGGAAATGAACTAGAAAAAAAACATTCCCAACATGGTATAAAAAATGTGTTTATTACACAGCCACACACACCATAGGTTTTTTAGTTGAATGCGAGAAGTTTATACACATGCGTGCCTGTACAAAACATGCATGCATGTGACGGTAAACATTTCTACACACTTCCTGAATGGCAGGAATGAACAATGTGTTGTTGGACAACAAGCCATCATGACAATTCAATTCATATTGCTTACAGCATCATGACAGTGTAAATGTGAACAAAACAAGAAGTCAGTGGCACATCTCAAAACATGTAGGCCTACACATACCTTTTGTCTGTAGTTTGGATGCAATACAAGAAAAGAAAGAACGTCACTCACAGACACTTGTGTAATTTTACCAAACTGCCAAAGGACAACTAGCCAGGCTGTCTGTGAAAGCCATACAATCACCTATACACGACCCTGTCTTGTAAACGGTTTGACCCTTTGGGTATTCAACATAGAAACACGGTTTGACCCTTTGGGTATTCAACATAGAAACACGGTTTGACCCTTTGGGTATTCAAAACAGAAACAACTACTTACAACAGAAACGGCTACAGGTATTCATTCCAGCCGTAAGCGCTAAAAATATTTCCATGTCATGCTGACCTGTCATGAAAATTGTTTGGGATCCTCAGTTACGAATGAAACATAAAAATTTAGAGCAATGTTCCATTTTGTTAAATAAAAACTGAAACAACTGTGCATTCTGTACTATTCTCAAGATAACACGATATTAAAGAGCATGGCGATACGGCATTCAAATGAAGACAACTTAAAGAAGGGTACTGTAGATGTTGGGTCTTCTGTCACACTACAGTTTACAGAAGGGTAACGTAGAAGTTGAGTCACACTCCATTCCTGTCTCTTTCCAAAAGAGAATCAAAGTGTGGAAAAGTGAAGCAGGCAACAAACAAGGCTTGACCAGACACAACATCAGCACCAACATTAATGCCACTTCTTAAAACACAGGGTTCAACACACTGGTAACAAAACCAGAACACAAGAACAAAGTCAAACAATTACACTTTTTTACTTAATGCTATTTTTTGTTGTTGTTGTTAAGCAGGATAACTCCACTCCACAGACATACACACACTAGTTGTCTGAAAGTGTGTACACAATCAGGTCTGTCTGTCTTGACTGAAACACACTCAGGTCTGTCTTGACTGAAACACACTCAGGTCTATCTGTCTTGACTGAAACACAATCAGGTCTGTCTGTCTTGACTGAAACACACTCAGGTCTGTCTTGACTGAAACACAATCAGGTCTGTCTTGACTGAAACACACTCAGGTCTATCTGTCTTGACTGACACACACTCAGATCTATCTGTCTTGACTGACACACACTCAGGTCTATCTGTCTTCACTGAAACACACTCAGGTCTATCTGTCTTGACTGAAACACACTCAGGTCTATCTGTCTTGACTGACAAACCTGTGCCCCACTTAAAACTGTAAATATGCGCTATTCCTGCTCTCTGGGTAACTGAATTACAAAGACTGAAAATAAACAAAACAATATTGGTGGGGGGGGGGGGGGGGGGGGGTCTCAGTTCAGAAAAGGTTATTTACATGGGCACTGCCACTTTATGACACTTTTACTCCATTAAGTAGCTAACAAAAAATGGTCCAACTCAACAACATCTGGAAAGACAGAGGCATACCAAAACCAAATGGCCTTAAAAGTTAAGACTTTTAAAATGTTTGATCTGGCCAGTCATGATTTATGGCTGCGAAGCCTGCACTCTGAGAAAAAGTGATTGCAGAAGAATTGAGGCGGCAGAGATGTGGTTTTATAGGAGACTACTACATGCCAAATGGACAGATAGAAGAACTAATGAAAGTGTCCTGGAAGAACTTGGTACCACCAGAAAACTACTAGCAGACATCAACAAGAAAAGACTAAAATACACTGGCCATGTATCACGCAAACTGATTCCAACGCTTGCTTGCTGTGTCGGTATTAACAAATCAATGTACAAATAAATAGGCTGCATTCACAAACATACATTACCTGGTATGAAGATACTGCAGGCCTCTAGCATCCTGCGTGTACTGAATCTGACTGACTCAGTCTAGCAGGTCTAGGCATCAGCATCACAGGCTCAGTAGCTTTGGTTCATGCCCATCAACAAGTACCTCTATCGTTACTCTGTAATCACCTAACTCGCCATGGGCAGATACACTAAAGAGATACTATTTCCTTTTCCACGGGTGGACAGATATACGTAGTACTTTTCATGCCAATGTTTCATCGATTAAATTGCGTAGCAAATTCCTACATCAAATACGGGGCCGATCAATTCAAAAGACGTAATAACGACACACAGTAAAGAAGAGCAACAATTTGCTTCAACACCATTGTTCAACAATTCTGAACATGCTTCAATTCAATGTACGCATGTAACTGACAACAAGATTACTGCATGTAATGAACAAAGATACAAATTTGAGAGCAAAAGTGAAACAATTGTGTACAGCCTGAAACACTGATAAAGCTAAAGGAAACAAACCACCACATAAATACACAAAACAACAAGCACGTCCTTCAGCATTCATAGCACACATAACAACATACCACACAGCTTATCAAAAGTCTGTAAGAACAGCAAACCTAACCTAGTGTAGTACGCAACAGATCAACAAATTTACAAACCTGGTAATGTAACAGGAAACGACCACAGGGACAGGTAACTTGATTAACATAACAGTACATAACATCACTCATTCCAACCACATCACGGTCAGCGAGGACCCGACACACTCACAGACGCGACCCGTGCAGTGCTCACATGACAGAGAATCATGTGCTCTCCTGTTTCCATATGGACAAAGTGTTACACCGACATGACACAACAGACCGGATATAATGAGGACAACAACATGGCCATGGATGGAATGATAAGGGAAGACTATTGTATGTCGCTATTCAACTCTGACAGGCTCGGGTTGCGCCAGTCTTGGACGTTACTAAGTGTTGTCAAAATCTACACTTTTCTCTTGCACCTGACCTCAACAGTTCTGCTGCTGTGCTCCGTGTGTCTTCTTCTGCGTGCTTCTGCTGTAACACACAACAGTTACCTGGTTACTGACAGACAACAGTTAGCCTGGTTACTGAAAGAGAACAGTTACGCCTGGTTACCCTGGTTACTGAAAGAGAACAGTTACGCCTGGTTACCCTGGTTACTGAAAGAGAACAGTAGGTCTGGTTACTGATTCTCTTTCATAGGTCTGGTTACTGAAAGAGAACAGTAGGTCTGGTTACTGAAAGAGAACAGTAGGCCTGGTTACTGAAAAGACAAATAAAAAGACAAATAACATCTGAACAATGGCACAGCCTAGTGGTAAAATACACCTTGAAACTGATCTCTTTTTTTCTTCTTTTTTTTTAAGGATTACTTTCATGATTTGAAAATTTCATTTTTTCAAACATTTAGTATAAGATTATATGCGTTTGAACTCATCAAAAAGTGCATGAAATCATACTCTGGAAACTGCATTTAAATGTTCCGAACATTAAACATGACAAAAGTGTTCCGAGCATTAAACATGACAAAGTGTTCGGAGCATTGCACATGACACATAAAGTGTTTGGAGCACTGTACATGAATAAAGTGTTCGGTGCATTGCACATGACACATAAAGTGTTCAGAGCATTACACATGACACATAAAGTGTTTGGAGCATTGCACATGACATAAAGTGTTCGGTGCATTGCACATGACACATAAAGTGTTCAGAGCATTGCACATGACACATAAAGTGTTCGAGCATTGCACATGACACATAAAGTGTTCAGGAGCATTGCACATGACACTAAAGTGTTTGGAGCATTACACATGACACATAAAGTGTTGAGCATTCACATGACACATAAAGTGTTTGGAGCATTGCACATGACATAAAGTGTTTGGAACATTACACGACATAAAGTGTTCAGCGCATTGCACATGACATAAAGTGTTTGGAGCATTGCACATGACATAAAGCGTTCAGCGCATTGCACATGACACATAAAGTGTTGGTGCATTGCACATGACATAAAGTGTTGGTGCATTCACATGCACATAAAGTGTTGGTGCATTACACATGACACATAAAGTGTTTGGTGCATTGCACATGACATAAAGTGTTTGGTGCATTACACATGACATAAAGTGTTCGGTGCATTACACATGACATAAAGTGTTTGGTGCATTACACATGACACATAAAGTGTTTGGTGCATTACACATGACACATAAAGTGTTTGGTGCATTACACATGACATAAAGTGTTTGGTGCATTACACATGACACTAAAGTGTTTGGTGCATTCACATGACATAAAGTGTTTGGCATTCACATGACTAAAGTTTTGTGCATTACACATGACACTAAGTGTTTGGTGCATTACACATGACACTAAAGTGTTTGGTGCATTGCCATGACATAAGTGTTGGTGCATTACACATGACATAAAGTGTTTGGTGCATTACACATACATAAAGTTTTGGTGCATTACACATGACATAAAGTGTTGGTGCATTCACATGACATAAGTGTTTGGTGCTTTCAATGACATAAAGTGTTTGGTCATTATCATTGACATAAAGTGTTGTTTGAGTGCATTACACAGCAAATGGTGCACACATAAAAGTGTTTGGTGCATTACACATGACATAAAGTGTTTGGTGCATTGCACATGACACATAAGTGTTCGGCATTGACATGACATAAAGTGTTTGGGCATTCACATGACATAAGTTTAGTGCATTGACAATTTCACATGACATAAAGTGTTTGGTGCATTACAATGACATAAAGTGTTTGGAGCATTACACATGACATAAAGTGTTTGGTGCATTACACATGAACATAAAGTGTTTGGTGCATTACACATGACATAAAGTGTTGGTGCATTACACATGACATAAAGTGTTTGGTGCATTACACATGACATAAAGTGTTTGGGCATTACACATGACACATAAAGTTTTGGTGCATTCACATGACATAAAGTGTTTGGGCATTCACAGACACATAAAGTGTTTGTGCATTACACATGACACATAAAGTGTTGGCATTCACATGACATAAAGTGTTTGGTGCATTCATGACAAATGGAACAACATAAAGTGTTTGGTGCATTACACATGACACATAAGTGTTTGGTGCATTACACATGACACATAAAGTGTTTGGTGCATTACACATGACACATAAAGTGTTTGGTGCATTACACATGAACATAAAGTGTTTGGCATTCACATGACATTATAAGTAGTGTTGGTGCATTACACATGACATAAAGTGTTTGGTGCATTACACATGACATAAAGTGTTTGGTGCATTACCATGACACATAAGTGTTTGGTGCATTACACATGACAATAAAGTGTTGGTGCATTACACATGACACTAAAGTGTTTGGTGCATTACACATGACATAAAGTGTTTGGTGCATTACACATGACATAAGTGTTGGCATTCACATGACATAAAGTGTTGGTGCATTACACATGACATAAGTGTTTGGTGCATTACACATGACTAAAGTGTTTGGTGCATTACACATGACACTAAAGTGTTTGGTGCATTACACATGACATAAAGTGTTCGGCATTCACATGACATAAAGTGTTGGTGCATACACATGACAAAGTGTTTGGTGCATTACACATGACATAAGTGTTTGGTGCATTACACATGACACATAAAGTGTTCAAGCATTGCACATGACATAAAGTGTTTGGGCATTCACATGACAAAGTGTTGTGCATTACACATGACACAAAAGTGTTCGGTGCATTGCACATGACATAAAGTGTTTGGTGCATTCACATACATAAGTGTTCGTGCATTCACATGACACATAAGTTTTGGTGCATTCACATGACATAAGTGTTGTGCATAACGACAATAAAGTGTTGGTGCATTACACATGACATAAAGTGTTGGGCATTACACATGACATAAGTGTTTGAGCATTACACATGACATAAGTGTTTGGGCATTCACATGACATAAAGTGTTTGGACATTGACGACATAAAGTGTTCACCATTGCACATGACATAAAGTGTTTGGGCATTGCACATGACATAAACGTTCAGCGCATTGCACATGACACATAAAGTGTTTGGTGCATTGCACATGACATAAAGTGTTTGGTGCATTACACATGACATAAAGTGTTTGGTGCATTACACATGAACATAAAGGTTTGGTGCATTGCACATGACATAAAGTGTTTGGGCATTACACATGACATAAGTGTTCGGTGCATTACACATGACATAAGTGTTTGGTGCATTGCACATGACATAAGTGTTTGGTGCATTACACATGACACATAAGTGTTTGGTGCATTACACATGACATAAAGTGTTTGGAGCATTCCACATGACACATAAAGTGTTTGGTGCATTACACATGACATAAAAGTGTTTGGAGCATTACACATGACACATAAAGTGTTTGGTGCATTACACATGACACATAAAGTGTTTGGTGCATTACACATGACATAAAGTGTTTGGTGCATTACACATGACATAAAGTGTTTGGTGCATTACACATGACACATCGGAGCATTGCACATGACACATAAAGTGTTTGGAGCATTGCACATGACATAAAGTGTTCGGTGCATTGCACATGACACATAAAGTGTTCGGAACGTTGCACATGACACATCTCTTTGTGTCTTTTTTTTCTTCTTAATTTTCCGTGTATTTCTGTATCCCGATTTTCTTCATTCTGTGTGTCTGTCAGTTCTTTTTTTTAACTTTTCTTAATTAATCCTTTGAGAGCATTAAGTTTTGCATTATACAGTTTTTACACACAACATCAGCCTTTGATCATTTTTCAGACGTCCCATGTAACCCTGAAACATCACCCACAAGTAAATGTCACCAAGGGAGCATATTAAAACGATTAACTGCACAATAATAACATCTGCTAGCATCTGTGTAAAACTGCAAAAGAACCTGACCATACCTGCGCAGGCATGACATGGCGAACACACAAGGCAATCTGACACTGAATCGACACATCTTTGTTCCAGCATAAAATGTTCTGATGATGATGATGATGATGATGATGATGATGATGATGATGATGATGATGATGCGCATTTCAGCGTCCCAGATTACTGGTAGCACCCTAAGTCATATCACAAAGATGAAAGTGATGACACTTGGTTTTAATGCAAACCAAAGAATAACATAAAATATGTAAACCAAGGGTTCATCAACAGAGTCCTGATGAAATACACACCACACCAGAGCATACCCCCGTTTCAAAGCACTATTTCACAACGACACCTTTTCACTCTCACCCAATCCCCTAGCATTCTGCATCGTCATCAATGATAGCAAAGCAAAAAACATAACCCTCTGACTCCCTCACCCTATCCACCAGCTTCCTGGAAGAAGGATAGGGTGCGGGAGTCCAATGCTTAGTCTGAGCGAGACAAAGTAACCACTGACCTTTTCTCCACCTCCTTCCAGCTGTTGTCTTTGACTGTGTACACTCTGTACACCTCCTGCACCGACTCCGGATTTACTCGGCTGTTCTCAATCTGCAAGGAAACAAAAAGTCTGTTTCATGCTGCTGTTCCATATCATGAACAAACAGGTCACAGTTCTTATCATGTCCTACATATACAGGTCTATATAAAAAAAGGTACTCATCCTGCATTGTCAACCATGCTAGCAAAGAAAACACAATCCTTCGACTTCCTCACCCTATCCACCAGCTTCCTGTAAGGTGAGGGGGTCAAAAGGTTCAGTTTTTGCAGTTGGTGGATAGGGTGCCCAAGTCAGAAGGTTAAAAACATGTGCACAAATTGCTCCAGAAAAAAAAAAGAGAATACCCATACCCTATCCCCCTACCCTTTACAATCCACCCCTGCCCCCTCGGGATTCTGCCGTTGTTGTTGATGTGTGGCTATACTGACATTAACCCTTTGACTCCTGCAGCCTGTCCAACAGCATCCTTCTTTGTCAACCATGCTGGAAGAGCAAAAACTTAACCCTTTGACTCCCTCACCCTATCCACCAGCTTCCTGCAGGAAGCTGGTGGATAGGGTGAGGGAGTCAAAGAGTTAAGTTTTTGCAGTTGGTAGATAGGGTGCAGGTGGCAAAGGGTTAAAACATTTTGCTATCATTCTACACACAGTGGAGTCCGCCTTCAACAAAATCCAAGAGAGAAGTAGACATGTTCATTATAGCAGTAATTTGTATCGGGTACGCACAACAAAGAGAAAGATCAATGACCTTAACACACGACTGACTCTCTGCTGTCGGACTTCACACTCACAAATGTATCACCAAAAGAGAGGATACACAGACAAAATGAGGAAAAGTAACAAGTAAAACTGAACGACTTACCTGAAATAAACACGCATCCGGAAAATATTCTTGTATCTTTTTGCCCACTGTTTTTGCCACAAAACTTAATCTGAAAAAGATCAGGTAAAATATTGTAAATGACAGGTGGAGTCATCAAATCGATCAACACTGGGCATCTATCTGGAAGGTAGCGGGTTCGATCCGCTTGGACACCTCCACCTGGTGGGTAAAGGGTGAAGACTTTTCCCATCTCCCAGGTCAACAAGTGTGCAGACCTGCCGGTGCCTAAACCACTTACAAGCAGAATATCAAATATGCAGGTTAAATATCTTATAAGTCAAGTGGTCATGTTAGTGGCTGGTATGTTATAGAAACATAAAAACAACCAGCATATACACCCACCAGTGAAACAGTATGCAGACTGTGCAGCAACATATCATCCACATAGTGTGGGCAAAACCAACCTGCATACATGCATCTGAGATAGACCGGAACATTTCACACACAAAAAAGCACTGTAAATGATAGTCAAATCAAATGCACACACACACACACACACACACACACACACAAACACACACACAGACACACACACACACACACACACACACACACACACACACACACACACACACACACACACACACACACACACACAGATACACACACTTGGGTCAATCTGTTTTCTCGTATATACTAACTTTACATGCAATTGTGTATATTTTCAAGATGCGTGTGACATAATAGCTCAGCAGTGAAGTGTGAAGTGTGAAGTATAACAATATATACAAAATAAAAATGTCTGAGACTGATTATATTGTATATCTATCATTTGACACATGCAGTGTGTTGACCATAATGACACAACAAAGATGGAAATAACAGTTACATCAAATAAAATATACTGAACAAATTAACAAATCTTGTGATCTAGTAAAACAGAATGAACAAAGAAACAAATCTTGTGATCTAGTAAAACAGAATGAACAAAGAAACAAATCTTGTGATCTAGTAAAACAGAATGAACAAAGAAATAAATCTTGTGATCTAGTAAAACAGAATGAACAAATTAACAAATCTTGTGATCTAGTAAAACAGAATGAACAAAGAAATAAATCTTGTGATCTAGTAAAACAGAATGAACAAAGAAACAAATCTTGTGATCTAGTAAAACAGAATGAACAAATTAACAAATCTTGTGATCTAGTAAAACAGAATGAACAAATTAACAAATCTTGTGATCTAATAAAACAGAATGAACAAAGAAACAAATCTTGTGATCTAGTAAAATAGAATGAACAAAGAAATAAATCTTGAGATCTAGTAAAACAGAATGAACAAATTAACAAATCTTGTGATCTAGTAAAACAGAATGAACAAAGAAACAAATCTTGTGATCTAGTAAAACAGAATGAACAAAGAAACAAATCTTGTGATCTAGTAAAACAGAATGAACAAAGAAACAAATCTTGTGATCTAGTAAAACAGAATGAACAAATTAACAAATCTTGTGATCTAGTAAAACAGAATGAACAAAGAAATAAATCTTGTGATCTAGTAAAACAGAATGAACAAAGAAATAAATCTTGTGATCTAATAAAACAGAATGAACAAATTAACAAATCTTGTGATCTAGTAAAACAGAATGAACAAAGAAATAAATCTTGTGATCTAGTAAAACAGAATGAACAAAGAAATAAATCTTGTGATCTAGTAAAACAGAATGAACAAATTAACAAATCTTGTGATCTAGTAAAACAGAATGAACAAATTAACAAATCTTGTGATCTAGTAAAACAGAATGAACAAAGAAACAAATCTTGTGATCTAGTAAAACAGAATGAACAAAGAAACAAATCTTGTGATCTAGTAAAACAGAATGAACAAATTAACAAATCTTGTGATCTAATAAAACAGAATGAACAAAGAAATAAATCTTGTGATCTAGTAAAACAGAATGAACAAAGAAACAAATCTTGTGATCTAGTAAAATAGAATGAACAAAGAAACAAATCTTGTAATCTAGTAAAACAGAATGAACAAAGAAATAAATCTTGTGATCTAGTAAAACAGAATGAACAAAGAAATAAATCTTGTGATCTAGTAAAACAGAATGAACAAAGAAATAAATCTTGTGATCTAGTAAAACAGAAAGAACAAAGAAATAAATCTTGTGATCTAGTAAAACAGAATGAACAAAGAAATAAATCTTGTGATCTAGTAAAACAGAATGAACAAATAACAAATCTTGTGATCTAGTAAAACAGAATGAACAAAGAAATAAATCTTGTGATCTAGTAAAACAGAATGAACAAATTAACAAATCTTGTGATCTAGTAAAACAGAATGAACAAACAAATAAATCTTGTGATCTAGTAAAACAGAATGAACAAAGAAATAAATCTTGTGATCTAGTAAAACAGAATGAACAAATTAACAAATCTTGTGATCTAGTAAAATAGAATGAACAAACAAATAAATCTTGTGACCTGTTAATCAGTGTGGTTGTTGTGGGGAACCAGTGAGACTGAGCAACAGACCTCATCCTCTGACTTCTCCATCAGACCTACAGCAGTAAGCCCTTCACTCCCTCCGTCCCCTACCACAAACACTTTACGGCTTCATCATCTCCACAATCCCATGTTTGATTTTCCCACCAACCAATCCACTACCTTCAAAATTCTGTCCTCACTCCCCTCCTTTAAAACAAATATGACTGAACAAGCCAGCTTCATCAAAATAGTAATCGTCATAAAAGAATTATACTTTCAAATCAAACAAATGTATGCTAACAACTTACTGATTATCATCAAAATTCTCATTGGCTTGGTAGTACCCAGCAATGACGTAACCTTTACTTCTGCAATATGCATCAATCTGAAACATAAAAATAAATACCATTAGTAATTCTTTCAGTTTTCCATCCTACCATGTTAACCATTGGGAATATCATGGGAAGAAATGAACCTTCAGTCTGCGGGCAGTTGGAAGACCTGGACCGATGGAATGCCAAGTGAGGTCAGTCTTTTCAACACCATCAAATCAGGTCTTTCTTGACCAGCCTCTTGCTGTACACCCAGACATCCTCCTGTTGTACGCACAGTGGGATGAGTGGTAAGTTTGGAGTTGTTTTTGCTGTACACCCAGTCATCCTCCTGTTGTACGCACAGTGGGATGAGTGGTAAGTTTGGAGTTGTTTTTGCTGTACACCCAGACATCCTCCTGTTGTACGCACAGTGGGATGAGTGGTAAGTTTGGAGTTGTTTTTGCTGTACACCCAGCCATCCTCCTGTTGTACGCACAGTGGGATGAGTGTAAGTTTGGAGTTGTTTTGCTGTACACCAGACTCCTCCTGTTGTACGCACAGTGGATGAGTGGTAAGTTTGGAGTTGTGTGAGTGCTGAACATTGACTCTTGCTGCTGACTGTAATACTAATAGTGTACTGCTGTTGTCCCCACCATTTTTCTCATCTGTGTTACAGATCATGTCTCACCGGCTCTTGCTGACAGTTCTGAAGCAGCGCATCACACATGTAATGATGTTCAACAGACCTGATCAGGGTCCAAGTCTGACAACAGGGAGTGAGTGTGGGAATAAAGATGAAGCTGTCCAGCTTAGCTGTGATCTCATCTGGAATACTGGGTATTTCAAGAATGGGGCAAGCTGATAACTGACACAGTCAGCCTTCTGTACTCTGGTTTCATTTTCCATGTTCAGTCTTCTGATCACTGACACTGTCAGCCTTTCTGTACTCTGGTTTCATTTTCCATTTTCAGTCTTCTGATAATCGACATCACACTGTCAGCCTTCTGTATTCCTTGGTAAAGATGCTGCCAAGGTATTTGAACTCCCACACTCACTTGAGTTTGGTATTGTTTATACATGTTAATTGTAAAGTTGCCTGGTGTTCTGCTAACCTTCACTGTCTCCATCCATGGAACAAAGAAGACTGGTAAAGACCCAACTAAGCAAATACTGTGGTGGAATAAAATAATTAAGGAAACCACGACTGGAAAGAAGAAACTTAAAACAATGTTAAAATCAAAGCTTGAACTGAAGGCAACTGTATCAAACACTAACTTCCAAGACATTACTGCAAGAGACATCAAAGATCAATCATGGGAGAAACATGGAAAAGAGCTAAGTGGGCCGTGCAGGCACTCTCCACAAGAATTATGCGACAGGATCAAAGCCATGAGACTCCAAGAGGATGTGTATGACCCAACAACATTCATAGACTAGGGAATATTTCTTAAACATAAAAAGCAAAATAAACAAGATATATGTAATACTGATAGAAAAAGACTTACAAGCATTTTTTACTGTTATACTTTATAACAACATATTATCATAACACATCACAACTGTACCAGTGCTATTACTGTGGATTCTATTAGTAGCACTGCAGATCACAACTACTGAGAATGATACTGATAACACTTTACACATACTGCTAAAATGTGAAAAAAAATAAAAATAAAAATAAATCTGAAATCCAAGGTATACACATTAAGGTTATTTCCTGCAGCTTTACATCCTAGAACAGTTTAAAGTTCAAGAGATTTAATACAATTAATATACTGAGACTGTCTTTTCAAACTTACTTTACTCAAGAAAACATTCCTTTGATTAAACTGAGTCTGACATTCAGCAGAATGACGCTGACACTATCTGCTTTCAGCTTTCATTTCAGAAATATGCAGTGACACATAAGGGGAAAGATGACAGTAATTCAAAGTAAAACAACAATAAAATGAACGAACAAAACAAAAATATGTGAAAACAAAGAAGAGAAAGAAAACACCTTCCTCAAATCCTTCTAAAGGCACTGTGGCTGAGTAAAAACAGTGTCACTCATGCAAGTAGCCTGCATGACACATAATATACATGACACATGTATACTAATAATTACTATATTAATGATCTTCCTGACAGATGCCTTCTATTCTATAATAATAATAATAATTACAATATTTATATAGCGCAAAATCTTGATAAAATCAAATCTAAGCGCTGTACAATGAACAATGACAAGCTCCACCACCTGGCCAAGGCCTTACAGCAAGCCAGACAAACCAGAAGAACTGTCCTCCAGTGGATCCCTGCTAACTGTGGGATACCAGGACACAAGATGGTAGACAAGCTGGCAGAACGAGAAGCCCATGGAGTCCAACCAGACAACAGGGTCAGTTACAGCAGTCCAGAAGATCTGGCTGAGTATCACTATCAGTCCAAAAAAAAAAAATCTCAAGTCCACCTCAGTATTCAGGTCTTTCAATAGGAAGGTCCTAGACTTCCAAAGCAAGTGACATGTTTCATTCTGTATACATAGAACTCATCAGACCTGATGGCCGGGCCAGCAAGAGGACAGGGACATCCACACACATGCAGAGCGAGCCATCAAAACTAAAGGTAGCAGAGCGATACAAGGTGTAGGGAAATCACATAAACTAACAGAGCAAGGCATCTGATAAATGTAAAAACTAATTTGAAAATGAAATCATGAGAAAAATATGCTCTTTAAATCTATGGAAGCAGCCTTATGTGGTTCATTATCATTCATAAAAAGAAAATGACTGCCAGTGACAGACAACTTGGTATAAAGCAAATGTAGATTGTTATTGCCATGAGAGGCACAGAAGGGTTGTCTCTCTTGGAAAGTGGAAAAGTAAGAACAAAAGAACAAGGAAATAAAATACACCTTTTAGTCAACAGAATGAACTGTCTGGTATAAAATTAATGAATGATGACCAAAACAGAAATCCCTGCTGAAGACAGACACACACACACACACACACACACACACACACACAACACACACACACACACACACACACACACACACACACTCACAAAATCATACACACACACACCAGGACTTAAAACAGGAGGAGGAAAAAAACACTGAAACTAGGGGGGTCTGGGGGCATGCTCCCCCTGGAAATGTTTTTTTAAAACCAAGTGTAAATCTATGCCATTTCGCGCTTTCTGGACATAATTTCAAGAGATATTTAGTGCATAAAAATTGCTGTAAACACATAATTATTACAGGATGATATATTTGGGAGAAGGGGTTAAAAACATAATAAAATGAACAGTCTGACCCGCTTGAACAATGTCTGCGTGCTCCACCATTTTGTTTTTTCCAAGACGTCCGACCAGAAACTTCTTCCAAGAAAAATCAGGGGCCATAACTTGCACGCCGTTGCTATGAACGCTTGGAAGCTGATCACAGATGCCTTGCTTTTTTTTTTTTTTTTTTTTTTTTTTTTGACAAACCGAAATCGCGGAATTCCGCCCAGACGTGGAACGTTTTAACTTAAGCCCTGACACACACATACACACGCATCCAAAGACGAGACAGTTGATGGCTGGGTGTCAGTCCATAATACTCTCTCAGAGCGCTGTGTCAGTATTTAGGTCCTTCAATGGAAAGATCCTATATGATTTTCTAATGCATGTGACACGATTCATTCTATAACAGGCTAGAACTCATCAGACCTGTCGTCTGGGATAGCAAAAAAGGAGGGGCATCCATATATAAGCAGAGCAAGTCACCCAATCTTACACAGCTGAGTTCTACAAAGTGCAAAGCAGACAGCTCAAAACAACTTAACACCCAATAAATGTGAATAAATTAATTTGGACAAAAAGTATGGGGTGGGGGTGAGGTGGGGGTGGAATATCATTTATTTGATAACATTTTAAAAACAAAACTTCGACTTAACAGCCACATTTTCAATGTGCCCATCACTGCAGACTAGAACTCTTGGTCTATTGGACTACCAAACTTATTTTCATAGCCCTGTCCTCTACCCCCATCCCATGTCAAAACCTTGCCAGCACATACGTTTTTTCACTGGCTCAGGGAGTCTGCAGAACTGTTGGCAGACTTGGTTGGCGCGCATGTGTAACTATCCAAGTGCAATGAATTCCTCTAGAACAAATTCCCAACTCAAGTGCAACTGCCAGTCATAATCGCCATTGTCATCTGGTTCAGTTTGCATCAACATCGTCAATATCACAATTCTGGGACTTCAGTCGGGTTTTACTAGTGAACCTATCTAACAGCCAACAGGTCAGATCTCGCCTTCAAGGTTACAGACTAATATAAAAATGTTACTTTTATAAAGTACAATACTGTTATATCATTATCATCGATTGAGTAAATCCGAAATGTAATGAGAATGAGAACTATTTAGCTAAACGAGAAAAGATGATAATGATCACGATGATCATGATGTATCATGACTTGTACCTGAAGAAGTGCTATCTCAAGCATGGGCGCAAGACCCAAGGAGAGATGAAACAGCGGGATGCAGTCCAGGAATCTTATGGTTTTGTGATCTTTGGATTTTGTGTCTTCTGCTAATAAAACGCCATTGACAGCACAATGAGGGTATTTTGCGGCGTGTAGTAGAAGTTTGCAGTAGGCCTGCACGCCGACGATGATGTCCGCCATGATTGTGTCCTATCTGCGGATCTATAAATTTTACATTTTACACGTTTTTTACCATAGCAATTTATCTTGTAAGCCGTAATGAATATTAATTGAGGCAATATTTTAGAGAAAATTTTAGAGTACTAATTTATCAATATTTTCTGTATTTAAACATGCCGGTCGGCTTATTCTATGACCCTACTCCACAAGTTCAAAAATCGGGGTCCTGCCTTCACGTGCGAATACTAAAAGGTTACTCAACTCCTATCACCCGTAAACGTGTTGCGGGCTGTAGCAGGTTTATCATTAATATACGTGTTAATATTAGTGTTAGTATTAGCATTATGAACATTCACACCTTATCAAAATAGCCCTCAACGTGTACAAAATCAATTGAAATGGTGCAAAAAATAAAGTACAGATCACGGCACAAAATTGAACAAAATCAAATAACAGGCTCCAGGCTAAAATCAGTTATATTCCAAGTTCCATGTTGCTGTTTTAATATTTTGGAGTCTGACTTTGGTCGCAGTAGCTGGCTGACGGTCTGGTGTCACCTGCGCCGCATGACGGTCCTATTTACGTCGTTATCTTCATTTTCCTTTTGTTTATTCATCCATGAGTATCCTGGGGAAATTACGATGGTGGTTTCCCGTTGCCTTTCATCGGTTTCTTTACGGTCTCTTCGCTAGCCTTTGTCGTTCCCACGACAACCTACAAGGCAGTAGGGTGATTTATTTTTAGGGTTAACTCCCTTAGCCTTATTTTCTCCCGAGATGTCCACAAGGCAGTTGAGCTATTTACCCATAGCTTGGGGATCTGGTTCGTGGGCACCAGGGCATATCCACACGCCGGTGGGCCTGCATGCCGCACGTCTGGGGGCCAGACCTCCTCCAAGTCCCACGAGATTTAGCCTGAGTCCGTGAGATGCTCAGTTACCGCCTGTCGCCACGAGGAGGCACAACGTAGGGCTTGCGGATGGAGAGGCTATGTACTGAGAGGAAGAGACTTACGCATTCTGCTCTTCTTTTCGCATAGCTGCAAGCAGCTGTGCTAGCCATCTGTGCAGGCTGTGAAAGTGAGAGGTGACAAGCACGCAGTCACTAGACGACACACTAGACACATCACATCCACCTTTGACAACGGGCACATTCAGCCACACATATAACGGACATATTCAGCCACACATATAACGGACATATTCAGCCACACATATAACAGACATATTCAGCCACACATATAACAGCCATATTCAGCCACACATATAACAGGCATATTCAGCCACACATATAACGGGCATATTCAGCCACACATATAACAGACATATTCAGCCACACATATAACAGACATATTCAGCCACACATATAACGGGCATATTCAGCCACACATATAACAGACATATTCAGCCATACATATAACAGACATATTCAGCCACACATATAACAGACATATTCAGCCACACATATAACAGGCATATTCAGCCACACATATAACGGGCATATTCAGCCACACATATAACAGACATATTCAGCCACACATATAACAGACATATTCAGCCACACATATAACAGACATATTCAGCCACACATATAACAGGCATATTCAGCCACACATATAACGGGCATATTCAGCCACACATATAACAGACATATTCAGCCACACATATAACAGACATATTCAGCCACACATATAACGGGCATATTCAGCCACACATATAACAGACATATTCAGCCACACATATAACAGGCATATTCAGCCACACATATAACAGGTATATTCAGCCACACATATAACAGGCATATTCAGCCATACATATAACAGGCATATTCAGCCATACATATAACAGGCATATTCAGCCACACATATAACAGGCATATTCAGCCATACATATAACAGGCATATTCAGCCACACATATAACAGGCATATTCAGCCACACATATAACAGGCATATTCAGCCATACATATAACAGGCATATTCAGCCACACATATAACAGGCATATTCAGCCATACATATAACAGGCATATTCAGCCACACATATAACAGGCATATTCAGCCACACATATAACAGGCATATTCAGCCAAACATATAACGGGCATATTCAGCCACACATATAACAGCCATATTCAGCCACACATATAACGGGCATATTCAGCCACACATATAACAGGCATATTCAGCCATATATATAACAGACATATTCAGCCACACATATAACAGACATATTCAGCCACACATATAACAGACATATTCAGCCACACATATAACAGGCATATTCAGCCACACATATAACAGGCATATTCAGCCACACATATAACAGGCATATTCAGCCACACATATAACAGGCATATTCAGCCACACATATAACAGGCATATTCAGCGACACATATAACGGGCATATTCAGCCACACATATAACGGGCATATTCAACCACACATATAACAGGCATATTCAGCCACACATATAACAGGTATATTCAGCCACACATATAACGGGCATATTCAGCCACACATATAACAGGTATATTCAGCCACACATATAACGGGCATATTCAGCCACACATATAACGGGCATATTCAGCCACACATATAACAGACATATTCAGCCACACATATAACGGACATATTCAGCCACACGAACACCACAAAATACATCACAAATGCAACATGCACGTGTGACAGACAATAGAACAAGCCATGTACTGAGAGACTGTCAGTGAGAGAACCTAGTGGAGAGAGAGGAGGGAGAGAGAGAGAGAGGGAGTGAGAGAGAGGAAAAGAGAGAGAAGGGGAGGGGATTGTATGGTATAGTGCAAAAGGGAATTGAGACAGATAAGGGAACTCAACAAGATATTATTTTGGGAATAGATGGGTTATCCATTTACGATTACCTAAACTTAACAAAAGATCTCTCTGTTGCAAGAGAGAATCAAACAACCTCAATTTATTAAGATTATTATTTTTCTATCTCATTAAGGCTGGAAAAACAAAAAGGTAGGCCTCCTGTTGCTCTGTGATGGTGTAGGGGTGGTAACGGCGCAGTACAGACCAGAGGAGAGAAGAGTGCATGTGGTGATAACAGTCTGGGAGAAGAAAACCCAGGGAAGGCAGCGTTGATGTTATCCTTGCGTTATTTCCCCTCCATGTCCACATTCAAAGATACGCTCAAGCCTTCTCTCAGAGACACCCAAATGAACACGCACTCTCTCAGATTGATTGATTGAATGGTTGATTTGGTCCAGCTTTTACGTCGACACCTACCTCAGGTGATATGGCCGACGGGGATACGCATCCCAGAGAAGTGGGGGGAGGGGGACTTAACTAATCCTATACTAACACCACCAGAACAACAATGATACAAGATGGGACAGTGAGGAGGCCAGTTGTAATGTAGCGCACTCAAGGTTTTCTTCAGGAATTTGAGCAGTGCCGAATGATCAAAGGATGAGAGGTTTATTATTTAACAGAAACTATAGAAATTTTGCCTTCATCACATTGGTATTAAACAAAAGATGTTTTTCTGCAAAAACAGAATACAGGAATTATTATAAGTACAATATTTATATAGCGCAAAATCTTGATAAAATCAAATCTAAGCGCTGAAGCAGACACACACGTAAGCACGCACGCACGCACACACACGCACGCACACACACACACACACACACACACACACACACACACGCATGGCTATAAATGGGGAGAAAGAATAAAAGCAATAAAAGCAAGAATAAAAGCAATGGAAAATTATAGAGAGCATAGCATATACAATTATATATTATAACCATGTGATTCCCTCCGAGCGGAGACAGGCTGCAGAGGGGGGGGGGGGGGGTTGAGTGAGGTTAGGATTTTATGCGGAGGAGAAAAGGTGAGTTTTGAGAGCGGACTTGAAGGAGACAAAAGTAGGTTGCTGACGGACTGAGAGAGGAAGTTTGTTCCAGGAGAGTGGACCAGAAACAGAGAAGGCTCGTGGACCATAGGTATTGAGCTTAGTGCGTGGAAAGCGAAAAGTCAGAGGATCGGAGGCAGAGCGGAGGGTACGTGAGGGAAGATAGATCTCAAGTAGGCTTGACAGGTAATCGGGGGCTGCGTTATTGAGGCTTTTGTAGCACATGGTGTCTAGTTTGTACTGTATGCGCTTTGATACAGGGAGCCAGTGAAGTTGTGCCAGGAGAGGAGATATGTGGTCAGCTTTTTTCTTTTTGAGTACAAGGCGTACAGCATTGTTTTGAATGCGCTGTAGGATGTGAATGGTGGAGGCAGGAAGACCAGACAGGAGTGAATTGCAATAGTCAATGCGAGACATTATGAAGGAGAGAACGAGTTTTGCAGTTGTTTCGACAGAGAGATACTTCCTGATCAGCCTTATACGATGGAGATGATAGTAGCAGGATCTGGCAGTTTGAGAAACAAAGTTGTTCATGGAGAGGGTAGAGTCAATGCAGACACCAAGGTTTTTAGCTGAATCAGAAATTGGGACTGATGTGTTACATAATGGGAGAGAAAAAGGAGGCAGCTGAGAAAGTTTCTGACGGGTGCCAATGAGGATAGCTTCTGTTTTGTCGTCATTAAGCTGAAGTCTATTGTGTGTCATCCAGTTCTTAATGTCCGAGTAACACTCAGTGGTGCGAGTCAACAGGCGCTGTATATTATCAGGCGAGTCACTGTCTTGAAGTTGGGTGTCATCAGCATAGAAGTGGTGTTTTATAGAATGGGAGTTGATGATGGTGGACAGGGGGGAGGTGTAAAGAGTGAACAGAACAGGGCCAAGGACAGATCCTTGTGGAACACCACAGGTCAGGTATGCAGGTTGAGAGTAAGTGCCATTGATGAGAATGGTTTGTTTTCTGTTGGATAGGTATGAAGTGAACCAAGACAGAGCAATGTCAGAGATGCCAAAAGTATGATGAAGTCTAGAAAGGAGAATACCATGATCAATGGTATCAAAGGCTGCAGACAGATCAAGGAGTGTGAGGAGAGAGACTTTGCCAGTATCAGTTGCAAGGAGGAGATTGTTGAGAATGTGTAGTAGGGCAGTTTCAGTGCTATGGCACTGGCGGTAGGCTGACTGGAAAGGATTGAGGAGATTGTTGGCAGACAGGTGAGAGTTCAGCTGGTTGAGGACGACTTTTTCAAGGAGTTTTGACAAGAAAGAGAGATTAGAGATAGGCCGGTAATTTTTCAGTTCATTTGGATCTAAATTGTGTTTCTTGAGAAGAGGGTGAACAATAGCAGACTTGAAAGAATCAGGGACAGTTCCAGTTTGAAGAGAAGTGTTGATGATGTCAGTGATGAATGGGAGGAGAGTAGGGAGACAGTCGGTGTAGAGAGAACCTGGAAGAGGATCCAGTTCGCAGGTTTTGAACGACATGGATCTGATTGTGTTGAGAATTTCTTCTTGTGAGACTGGGTTAAAAGTAGTAAGAGGTGTGCCAGAGAAGGAAGGGTCAGGTGGGCATGGTTGACAGGGTGTCCTGTCAAGCCTGTCACGAAGAGTTTGTATTTTGGTGGTGAAATACTTAGAGAATACAGATGGGAGTTCTTCATTTGTATGTTTTGTTGGGAGAGGTAAATCTTTTCGTGTGCCAAGGAGATGATTCATGGTTGTAAAGAGTTCTTTTGAAGAAGAGGCATTCAGGATTTTGGTTTGGAAATAGCTTGTTTTTGCTGATGCAATGAGGGTGGATACTTTTGTTTTAGAGGCTTGGAAAAGTTGCCTGTGTACAGTGAGTTTGGATTTGCGCCAGCGGCGCTCTGCTCTGCGGCGGGCACGTTTTGCACAGGCGATCTCATGAGTGAGCCAGGGGGTAGGGGGGCGGTCAGGTAAAGGACGGGTTGTGGCTGGAGCATGAGTGTCCAGAAGATGGTGGAGAGTAGTATAGAATTCATCGGCAAGGTTATGTGACTTTTCAGAAAGGAGACGGGAGGCATCAGATGAAAATGTGGAGAGGTCGATAGATTTGAGATTGCGTCGAGTCACTGTGCGCATGGTACGGGAAGGAGGAGAAATGTCGAGAGAACAGAGAATTGCAGAGTGGTCAGATGGAAGGGCTGAAGTTAGACGGGTAGAAAGAACTAAGCAGTTGTCAGTAGCGGAATTGTGGTGATCACGAGAAATGATCCAGTCAAGAATGTGACCTTTTTGATGGGTTGGTTCAGAAATGTGTTGAGTCATATTGTGATTGGACAGAGAGTTGATGATATGTCTTGTGTCATAACGGTGAGTGTTGTCATAGTGGACATTGAGGTTTTAGCGGCTCTCTTTAGAATTTTCTGTCTATAATTTCAAGCATCATACAACACTTTCGGGGACTTCCAAGGCGCTACCGGTATCTCCATTGTCTCCCGAGACAGACGGATGCCAATACAATACAACAGTTGTTTATAGCTCATGGCTACGGCTCAAAGTACATTTTCATTAAAGTTTGAAAATCTTACGCCACTTGAAACGGTGCAGTCGGAATCCTCAAAACAACATTACTTTGTGATTTGTCATCTCGCTTCAAGATGAAGACCCAAGGCAGCAGCTGTGTTTTATACACGTGATAATCAATCTTAACATTACATATGACTAGACTCTGTCTTCACACACACACACACACGTACCTCCGGTTGATATCAAATATAAAAAATGGTTTTAAAAAAATCAATAAAAACAGACATAGTCATTTTTGACACAAGCAATTCTCGTTGCAGATGAGAAACTAGAGCAGACAAAACTACATAACCGTATTTTTCGTGGTTGTATCAAGCAACGAAACAAAATGAAGAGATTCAAAAAACCTTGAAGGATACTATTGCTGAGCATTGGTTTTATTTTATTTTTCTTTCCCCACCACCATGGAATTTGCTGTGAATATTTTGGAAATTTCATCACATGGCAAGAACCACTGTGGTATTTGTGTAAATGGATTTATCCGAGCGCTTTAACACTTAACATGCCACGAGTTCTTTAAATGAAAGATGCTCCCAGGATTCACCGAAAGGGGGAGAGAATGATGAATCCATCGGCACTGACTCCATCACGACTGGAAACGCACAATGGATCATGATTAATGACCAGATGGAATTTCCGTGTGCGTGTGGAAGGAGATTCACCACCAAACGCGGCATGAAGATCCACAGGACAAAAATGGGCTGTTTGAAGACACATACGAACCAGCAGCAGCGCACTGCGATAGCAGGTGAGACGTTGGATGACCAAGGCCAGGATTTAAACCATAGTGCCAAGGACATCCACGCTGACGGTTCTGATGCGGATTTTGCACAAGCTCTTAACGCCAAACGTGAAAAACTCAATTTGCCGCCTGCCGGTGCAAAAGAACAATGGGAGAAATTAGATGAGGAACTTGTCCTTAAGCTGAATGCGCTAATAGGGAACAGTACGCTGGAACACAAACTTGACACATACGGAGACATCATATACTCTATCTGCAGGGACACTTATGGAGTGAAGCAGCCAAAGACAAAAACGCCTCCCCAGAAATCCAGAAGACAGCAACAGATGGAGAGCATCCGGAGGGAGAAAAGGAAGCTTAAAAAGCGAATGAAAACTGCCTCAGAATTCGAGAAGCAAGGGCTCCTGGAACTCTGGAAAGATCTGAAGGCCAAACACAATGCTCTCAGCAAAGTGGAATCAGCAAGGCGAAGAAAGAGCAAAAAGAAGACTCAAGATCGTTTCTTCAAAGATCCCTTTGACTTTGCAAGAAAGCTGTTTGAACAACCCAAATCAGGGACTCTCACAGTGGGCAAGGAAACTCTAGAGCAGCATCTCAGGGAAACATATTCCGATTCTCAGCGCGAGGCACCACTTGAAATCCAGAATCTGGTTTGGCCTGCAGCGCCAGAAGGAAAATTCAATAACAAACCACCAACACTGGATGAAATGAAGAACGTAGTAAAGAAAGCCAGAGCCAAGTCAGCACCTGGACCAAACGGAATACCATACCTGCTCTACAAGAAATGCCCAAAAGTGCTCGAGTGGCTCCACAAGATGATTCGATCAGCATGGAGGAACCAGAAGATCAGCGACCAATGGATGAGAGCTGAAGGAGTGTACATTCCGAAGGAGCAGAACTCCAGCAGCATCAATCAGTTCAGGCCAATATCACTTCTGAACGTCGAGGGGAAAATCTTCTTCTCTGTTATGGCAGCAAGATTGACAAAATACCTGACTGAAAACAAGTATCTGGATATGTCAGTCCAAAAGGGAGGCATACCAGGAATGCCTGGATGCTTGGAACATGCCACGTTGATTTGGGATGCCATCCAAAAAGCAAGAATAGAGAAGAGAGACATTGATGTAGTTTGGCTTGATCTGGCGAATGCATATGGATCAGTTCCACACGATATGATCCAGCTGGCTCTTGAAATGTATCACATCCCAGAAAACATCCGAACAATGCTGAGGAAGTATTTCCAAGGGTTCTCAATGCGGTTCTCTACCAAAGAATACACCACGGACTGGATAGACCTAGAGGTGGGCATTGCAATGGGCTGTGCAATCTCTCCCATACTGTTCGTGTTGGCAATGGAAGTCATCTTGAAAGCTGCAATGAAGAGTTCAGGTCCAGTGAATCTGGGAGATGGATACCAGATGCCTCCTCTGAAAGCTTTCATGGATGACACAACAGTCTTGTCCACGGATGAGGAAGAGACACACCAAATCTTAAAGCAGCTGGATGAGCTGGTGGCCTCTTCAAGAATGAGGTTCAAACCTAAGAAATCCCGAAGTCTCTCACTGCGAAAAGGAAAAGTGGCAGATTCAGTCAAATTCATGGTAGCCAACCAAGCCATCCCCACTGTCACAGAAGAGCCAGTAAAAAGTCTCGGAAGATGGTATGATGACTCCCTGAAAGACACACAAAGGGGATGTGAAACCAAGCAAACAGCAGAAGAAGGCCTGAAGAAAATAGATAACTGCGGACTGCCAGGCAAATACAAAGTCTGGTGTCTACAGTTCATGCTGATACCAAAGCTGCTGTGGCCACTGCTAATCTATGACATTTGCACCAGCACAGTCGAAGCAATGGAAGCCAAAATCAACAAATACACAAGAAAATGGCTCGGTGTCCCACCTGGTCTCACTGATGTTGCATTCTACTGTCGTCAAACAATGCTGAAGCTACCTCTCAAATCCATAGTGGAGGAATACAAAGTTGGAAAAGCAAGACTGTTGAGCATGCTGGAGGAATCGGAAGACAATATCGTGAGATCAGTTCATCCAAAGCTGAGAACTGGCAGAAAGTGGAAAGTCCAAGAGGCTGTAAACAATGCCAAGAGAAACCTCAGCATCAAAGAAATAATTGGACACACGCAAACCAACAGACAGGGACTGGGAGCAACAAAAATGCAGTGGTGGTCCAAAGCCAAAGGGAAGGAAAAAAGAGACATGATCATACAGGAGTTGAAGGAAGAAGAAGATGTCAAAAGAGTGCAGAAGGCAGTCCAGCAAGGTCAACAGGGGCAATGGACAATATGGGACAGTGCACTCCAAAGAAGTCTCAGCTGGAACGATATGTGGCACATGGCTCCTCTAAGGATAAGCTTCCTCCTCAGATCTGTATATGACCTGCTCCCCTCGAATGCAAACTTAGTGAAATGGGGGAAATCAGACGACCCAGCATGTCCGCTCTGTCAGAAGAAACAAACAGTGGAACATGTCCTAAGCTCTTGCAAAGTAGCGCTAGCCCAAGGAAGGTATACATGGAGGCACAACCAAGTTCTGAAAGTGATCACAGACGTGGTTAGCGAAAAAACCATGACCCCAAACGCACCAATTGCTATGACAACGTTCTACAAAGCAGGAGGGAAACAGGTCTGGCCCGAAAGTGCTATGACAACCAGCACATTGCCAAAGGGTCTTCTGGATGGAGCAGTCGACTGGGAGTGTACAGCAGACCTCCCAGAGTGGAGAAATTACCCAGATGTCATCAGCAAGACAGGCATGAGACCAGACATCGCTCTCCACTCTGACTCCTCGAAACAAGTGATTCTGATAGAACTCACTGTGCCATACGAAAGCAGAATGGAAGAAGCACATATCTACAAGACCGAAAAATACGCCGGTCTTGCCAGCACCCTGAAGAAAGCAGGTCTGCGGGTCAAAATCTTCGCCATAGAGGTCGGGGCAAGAGGGTTTGTGGGCACCTCCGCTTATGATCTCATGAAACAACTCGCCATTTCTGGGAAGAAGAGGACTAGAGCCCTTAAAGCGATGGCAGAGGCAGCAGAAAGGAGCTCAAGCTGGATCTGGGCAAGGGGGAACCAAAAGTGAACTTCATAAGGATTAAATTCCCTACAGATGATGTGTGCCCCGTTAGCACATTGGTAAAACCGCGTACCGCAGTTCTGAAGCGCAGAATCGCCCAGGTTCGCTCCCCGGCGTGAGGGAAAAAAACACAAAACAAATAGACAACAGCAGAAGGGCATCCAGGAGCCATGACCTGGATGTGGCCCGGCCCCCCGAGAGTGTAAGGAATTCAGGGCCGAAACACTTGTCTAAAGGGGGTTACTTCTCTGAAGACCTTCTGTTGTCTAGCTCTCCCTAGAGTTTCTTTCTACCTTAACGTCTTAAACGGAATATTTACATGTTTGCCGTTTTACACAAATTGTTGGGATTTAGAGACTTTATGTATCAAGTAAGTATGACCTCAGTTTGTTCTCGCGTTGTTTTCGTCTGCTACAAAACTTCCGGTGTGGGGCACATACATGTTGTCAACATTAAATTTTATCCCAAGGCTTGTCCAATACTCTCATTCAAACGATGGCTTTTCAAGATAGCGCCAACAGAAGAGGGATTTATATGTCCTTGATGGCTGGACTTTTTGCAGCTCTCGCTTCAATTTTTGCAAAGACAGCAGCCAGTGAAGATGGGGCCCACAGCGTTGTCAGCCTGCTCTCGTCTCTTGTTAAATCAGTTAATTCTGACTTACATCGAGTTCTGTTTGCACATGATGTGATCGTGTTGGTAAGTGTTGTTTGATGCCATGATGTGATCGTGTTGGTAAGACTTGTTTGATGGTGATGTGATTGTGTTGGTAAGACTTGTTTGATGGTGATGTGATTGTGTTGGTAAGATTTGTTTGATGGTGATGTGATTGTGTTGGTAAGATTTGTTTGATGGTGATGTGATTGTGTTGGTAAGATTTGTTTGATGGTGATGTGATTGTGTTGGTAAGATTTGTTTGATGGTGATGTGATTGTGTTGGTAAGATTTGTTTGATGGTGATGTGATCGTGTTGGTAAGACTTGTTTGATGGTGATGTGATTGTGTTGGTAAGATTTGTTTGATGGTGATGTGATTGTGTTGGTAAGACTTGTTTGATGGTGATGTGATCGTGTTGGTAAGACTTGTTTGATGATGTGATTGTGTTGGTAAAACTTGTTTGATGGTAAGAGAGCAGTTCGTTTTAGGCATAATGGATCGTACAACAAAACTTTAGGCAGTACAGTCACCATCAGTTATGACTCCTGGCATTTATAAACATGTAAGTTTAGGAAATTGTCAAGCTTTGCACAAGGCAGCATAAAGTTTGATGAGTTCCCTTACTTAGTTGCCAGACGCTAGCACACTTGTCTTTAGTTGTGCAACCATCACACACACACACACACACACACACACACACACACACACACACACACACACACACACACACACACACACACACAGCGCACACACACAGATATATATATAACTGTTATTAACCCCCTGATCATAGTTGACGGTCACCACTCCTCCTATTTCAGCATTAGGTCAGGAGTCCCCCAGGGTTCTGTGTTGGGACCTTGTTTATTCCTGGCCTATATCAACGACCTTCCGGACAAGCTGACGGCACTGGTAAGACTATTTGCGGATGACACAGCGGCGTACAGAGTTGTAGTCAACAGCGTACAACAAGACCAGCTACAGCAAGACCTCCAGCGCCTATCGGAATGGGAGAAGAGCTGGGACATGCTGTTCCACCCTGCAAAAGTGCGTGTCTATGCCAGTCACCAGGAGCAGGAGCCCACTGGATCACTCCTACGTCCTGCACGGCCACAACCTGGACACCGTCCACACAGCCAAATACCTGGGCGTCACACTACATCGTGAAATGACATGGGACACCCACATCAACGAGACGGTAAACAAAGCTAACCGAATGCTGGGTTTCCTCAGGCGTAATTTAAAGATCAGCTCCAGTTCCATCAAGGAGAAGTCGTACAAGGCGTTCGTGAGACTCCTTCTTGAATATATATGCATCATCAGTATGGGATCCATACACACAGAAGAGCATAGACAAGTTGGAGGCCATTCAGAGATGTGCCGCCCGTTTCGTGCTCAACTGATATCACAACACATCAAGTGTCAGCCGATTGATCGACCAACTGGGCTGGCCATCTCTTGAGCAGCGAAGAAGAACCACACGCCTGGGTTCATTTATAAAATCCACCATGGACTAATCCAGTGCCCAATTATCAGGAGCAAGCTAGTCCCACCCCCACCACGACAGCACCGTACCGACAACCAGCAGTTCTGCCTCATCAACGCCAGAACTCAGTACAGAGGTGGCTCATTTTTACCCAGGACTGTTGGGGACTGGAACCATCTTCCCAATGAAAGAGTAGAGGCAGCAACAGTCGATGCTTTTGTGTCGCGAGCCTCCACCCAACAGTGAGTTTCTGGACACCACGTGGCCCTTACGGTAACAGATTTCAGCAATGTCTACGGACAATGAGAATAGTGAAAAGATCGGAGCTTACGAATGGACTGTGTCTACAACACCCCCCCTTTATGTGCCGGAATAATCATCCTCAAGATCGTGGGCACCAAAGGAAAGAAGAAGAAGAAGATCGTATGTGTATGTGTTCTGCTAGATTCTTTTATACACATCTGTTTTGTGTTGTTTTGTTTTAATTAATGTTTAAAGGAAATTATACTCTTTTCTAGATATTTTAGATTTCAGATCGTTTAGAATGTGGTTGTTGATCTAATTAGTTCTGTTTTTTGGATTTTCTTCTAACTGCTGTTCCCAACTCACACCGTCATTTTTTTTTTTCAGACCTTACTTGTGATACGAGGCATTGGGGTTCTAGGAATTTTTGCCAGCAATGCCATCATGTGGATTTTTTTCTCCAAGGCCTTGCAACTGTGTTCTTCTTCTATTGTTGCCACAGTGACCAACACTGCTGCCAATTTCTTTTTCACTGTAAGTGAGGCTTTTGGTTGGTCCGTTCTTCTTTAGATGGTCTGGTTACTGATTTGATCTGATTAACTTATTAGCTGTTGAACATTTTATTCAAGAGAAGGTGGTGTGTGGTGGTAGTGTGTGTGTGTGTGTGTGTGTGTGTGTGTGTGTGTGTGTGTGGGTGTGTGTGTGTGTGACAGAGAGATAGAGAAAAAGAGAGAGTGCCTGTGTGCATGCATGCTTTTAAACAGGATTTGTGTATACAATAATTAATAATAATAATAATAATAATTACAATTTTATATAGCGCAAAATCTTGATAAAATCAAAATTAAGCGCTGAAACAGACACACACGCACGCACGCACATGCACGCATCGCATGCACGCACGCACGCATGCAAACACACACACACACACACACACACACACACACACACACACACACACACACACACACACACACGCACACACGCGGCTATAAATGGGGAGAAAGAATAAAAGCAATGGAAAATTATAGAGAGCATATTATATACAACTATATTATCTGATTGTGTACCACTTGTGGTTAGTTTCATCACACTAATCTATTCTTCACTGCTTTGGATTCACTGTTTTAGAGCAAGGCACGTGGTATTTCTTTTTCATCAGCTTCTTGAATCATAATCAGTGTGTTATGATAATCTGTTGGAACATTTACATTCACGAACCAGAAGAACAAGAAAACCAATATAAGTGCGTATCCAACAAAACAAAACAAAACAAGCGCAAATTTTCGGCCAACTAGCCTTTGTCATGCGCGAACGCACAGTCACAAACAGATCACAAACACCAAACAATGGATAATAAAAACGGGACTAAAAACTTCCCTGCCTCCTTGTCCAGTGGGTAAGAAGGGGACCAAATGGAATGCCATCTTGGTTTTGTTTTGTTGGATATGCGCTTATATTGGTTTTCTTGTTCTTCTGGTTCCTGTTTGCTTGGGCGGGGCAGTCACACTTGTTTTGGATCATTTACATTCACGTTTTATTTCATTTGTTTGTTTGTTTGGGTTTTTTTTTGAAATCATTGCTCCTGTAGGATAATATAACCATTATTGCAAAATGTTGACTGCTGTGTCAGTGTGAAATAAGCATAATATTGTAGTAGGCCTACTAAAAAAAGTTGGGGGGGGGAGGGAAGAGTGAAAAAAATGAATCATAATTATGTAATATGAATCATGTACACTCAGTGAATATAAAGATTTGTTGTAAGTGTCCAGAGTGAGAATAATTGTCTGTTTAAAAGCCAATTTCATTTTGAATAATTTCTGATCATCTTTTCTCTCTGTCTCACTCCCTCATTTTTCTTCTCTGATCACTTAGAATAAGGTGTAATTTTATTATTACCCTTCTTCTTTT
>JAPXFY010000020.1:73320098-73337598 GCA_030674185.1 Monoplex corrugatus
TGATCGTGTCAAATGATGGATGAATATATTTATGTGTTCTCCCCTTAACCCTTGTCAACAAACAACTTTTAAGTTTTGTTCATATGTAGGTCTACTCAAAAGCATGTGACAAGATTTTTTAATAAAATACCTGAGGCTATTGTGACTCACAATGCAGTATTTCTTTTTGTTTGGTTGGTTTTGTGTGTGTGTGTGTGTGCGTGCATGTGTGTGCGTGTGTCTGTTTCAGCGCTTAGGTTTGATTTTATCAAGATTTTGAGCTATATAAATATTGTAATTATTATTTATTATTATTTTAATATAGCGCACCCCGGGATTCGAACCCACAACAATTAGCATGTGAATCCGATGCTCAAACCAACTGAGTTACTGGGGCCCGCCAGACGAGCCAGCAACACAGGCAGTCTTTATACGTTGCCTTTACCGACCTGACTACAAGTTTTCACCTGGTTTACAGAACTGGCCTCTACACGCTCCTGGAGAGGATGGCAGCCCACCGAAGTTGCTGAATGTCGTCTCTTTGCACAGGACAGTGCAGCTTGACGGGTCATACTGTAGAGCCGTTCCCCAGTCAAAACGTCCCCACCCCAACACTCTTTGAGATCTTCCTCTTCTTTATACTGCCGTACACCTACATTACCCGGTATTGCTATCATCATCGTCGTCATCATCATCATCATCATCATTACTACTACTACAACTGTTATCATCGTCGTCGTCGTCGACGTCATCGTAGTCATCATCATCATCATATTATTATTATTGTTGTTATTATTATCATTATTATCATCATTACTATTATTATTATCATCATTATCTTTATTGTTGTTGTTATATTATTATTATCATTATTGTTATCATTATTATTATTACTATTATAATTATTATTATCATTATTATTGTTGTTGCTGTTGTTGTCATAATCACAATCATTATTTCAAGTCCATCGCCTTAACCTCTCAGCCATCACAACACTTAAAATTATCAACCAGGAACGAAATCCATGTCACTTGTGTGACTGTTGAGTGTTCTACCTGCAGATCAGCATCATCTAACAGCATTTACAATTCATACATGTTGTGTGACTGTTGAGTGTTCTACCTGTAGATCAGCATCATCTAACATCGTTACAATTCACACATGTTGTGTGACTGTTGAGTGTTCTACCTGTAGATCAGCATCATCTAACATCGTTACAATTCATACATGTTGTGTGACTGTTGAGTGTTCTACCTGTAGACCAGTATCATCTAATTGCACTTACAATTCATACATGTTGTGTGACTGTTGAGTGTTCTACTGTGATCAGCATCATCTAACATCGTTACAATTCACACATGTTGTGTGACTGTTGAGTGTTCTACCTGTAGATCAGCATCATCTAACATCGTTACAATTCACACATGTTGTGTGACTGTTGAGTGTTCTACCTGTAGATCAGCATCATCTAACATCGTTACAATTCACACATGTTGTGTGACTGTTGAGTGTTCTACCTGTAGATCAGCATCATCTAACATCGTTACAATTCAACATGTTGTGTGACTGTTGAGTGTTCTACCTGTAGATCAGCATCATCTGACATCGCTTACAAATTTCATACATGTTGTGTGACTGTTGAGTGTTCTACCTGTAGATCAGCATCATCTAACATCGTTACAATTCATACATGTTGTGTGACTGTTGAGTGTTCTACCTGTAGATCAGCATCATCTAACATCGTTACAATTCATACATGTTGTGTGACTGTTGAGTGTTCTACCTGTAGATCAGCATCATCTAACAGCACTTACAATTCATACATGTTGTGTGACTGTTGAGTGTTCTACCTGTAGATCAGCATCATCTAACATCGCTTACAATTCATACATGTTGTGTGACTGTTGAGTGTTCTACCTGCAGATCAGCATCATCTGACAGCGCTTACAATTCATACATGTTGTGTGACTGTTGAGTGTTCTCCTGCAGACCAGCATCATCTGACAGCGCTTACAATTCATACATGTTGTGTGACTGTTGAGTGTTCTACCTGCAGACCAGCATCATCTGACAGCGCTTACAATTCATACATGTTGTGTGACTGTTGAGTGTTCTACCTGCAGACCAGCATCATCTGACAGCGCTTACAATTCATACATGTTGTGTGACTGTTGAGTGTTCTACCTGCAGACCAGCATCATCTGACAGCGCTTACAATTCATACATGTTGTGTGACTGTTGAGTGTTCTACCTGCAGACCAGCATCATCTGACAGCGCTTACAATTCATACATGTTGTGTAAAGTTAATGAAGAAAGTGGACACGCAGGCCAAACATATGCAACACATTGATATCAGAAGATGTTACACAATACAGACAAAAATATTGTTAATAAAAAACAGTCCATAGAAGATATACATGTAATTACCATCACCCATACATTATTACATCTTAACCCATTAACTTCCGCCCCCCATCCGCCTACTGCAAAAACTTAACCATTTGACTCCCTCACTGTATCCACCAGCTTCCTGCAGGAAGCTGGTGGATAGGGTGAGGGAATCAAATGGTTAAGTTTTGGCTTTGATAGCATGGTTGACAATGCAAGACGCTGGTGGACAGGGTGAGGGAGTCACAGGATTAACAACACAAATGAACCAAACAAATACAAGCATATTGGCAAATGTCATGAAATAGGAAAAGTGCATAAGTATTAAGTACTATTAAATTTACAACAACAAGACATTATAGTACAAGGTCAGTTCCTGTAACTCAGGATAATAACGATGGAGACTGGACACTGATTGTACCAAGTGTCCTCACTGTGCAGGATGATGTAGACCCTACCATTCCTATGGCATACAGGGTTGTCAAAACTCAAATGCAGTCAGTTGATATGCCCACCGTAGTGTACATAGTGTCTTACCTTGTTTTGTCTGGAAAACATGTGTACACATGTTATTTCATTTCACATCATTTTCTGTTGGCGGGTGGAATCAGGGGAAAAAGTATACCATAATAGTTGCATAGTTCAGTGGTTTGTCACGAAAGGGTGGTCTGTGTGAACCATTTGGGTCTTCGTACAAAAAAGAGCCCATCGCCATTTTTCCCCGTGGTTCAGCGCGTGCGTGTAGTCTATGGTTCGGTACGTGCATATTTTGTCAGACTATTTCAAAGATTTTTTTAAATTAGAAAATCTTACTCAGATACAACTCCAATACCTATGTGAAATATTAAAACATGCACTTTAGTCGTGTTATTCGAAAAAAACACTCAGATGCCCTCGAAAAATAATGGACGTAAGAGTGAAAATAATATTCCAGACAGATCAAAAAGCGATCCCACGGGTTTCTGTTGTTTGTAAGGTGGACTCGGTAATAAGACGTTGCCACAACAAATGGTTTATCTATATGTCTGAGTCTGTGTCACAATGATGGGAACACACAACACACAATGGTTTGTCTATAATTATGTCTGAGTCTGTGTCAGAATGATGGGAACACACAACACACAATGGTTTGTCTATAATTATGTCTGAGTCTGTGTCACAATGATGGGAACACACAATACACAATGGTTTGTCTATAATTATGTCTGAGTCTGTGTCACAATGATGGGAACACACAATACACAATGGTTTGTCTATATGTCTGAGTCTGTGTCACAATGATGGGAACACACAATACACAATGGTTTGTCTATATGTCTGAGTCTGTGTCACAATGATGGGAACACACAATACACAATGGTTTGTCTATATGTCTGAGTGTCACAATGATGGGAACACACAATACACAATGGTTTGTCTATATTAGTCTGAGTCTGTTCAAATGATGGGAACACACAATACACAATGGTTTGTCTATATGTCTGAGTCTGTGTCACAATGATGGGAACACACAATACACAGTGGTTTGTCTATAATTATGTCTGAGTCTGTGTCAGAATGATGGGAACACACAATACACAATGGTTTGTCTATAATTATGTCTGAGTCTGTGTCACAATGATGGGAACACACAATACACAATGGTTTGTCTATAATTATGTCTGAGTCTGTGTCAGAATGATGGGAACACACAATACACAATGGTTTGTCTATAATTATGTCTGAGTCTGTGTCACAATGATGGGAACACACAATACACAATGGTTTGTCTATAATTATGTCTGAGTCTGTGTCACAATGATGGGAACACACAATACACAATGGTTTGTCTATATGTCTGAGTCTGTGTCACAATGATGGGAACACACAATACACAATGGTTTGTCTATATGTCTGAGTCTGTGTCAGAATGATGGGAACACACAATACACAATGGTTTGTCTATATGTCTGAGTCTGTGTCAGAATGATGGGAACACACAATACACAATGGTTTGTCTATAATTATGTCTGAGTCTGTGTCAGAATGATGGGAACACACAATACACAATGGTTTGTCTATATGTCTGAGTCTGTGTCACAATGATGGGAACACACAATACACAATGGTTTGTCTATATGTCTGAGTCTGTGTCAGAATGATGGGAACACACAATACACAATGGTTTGTCTATAATTATGTCTGAGTCTGTGTCAGAATGATGGGAACACACAATACACAATGGTTTGTCTATAATTAGTCTGAGTCTGTGTCAGAATGATGGGAACACACAAACACAATGGTTTGTCTATATGTCTGAGTCTGTGTCAGAATGATGGGAACACACAATACACAATGGTTTGTCTATATTGTCTGAGTCTGTGTCAGAATGATGGGAACACACAATACACAATGGTTTGTCTATATGTCTGAGTCTGTGTCAGAATGATGGGAACACACAATACACAATGGTTTGTCTATATGTCTGAGTCTGTGTCAGAATGATGGGAACACACAATACACAATGGTTTGTCTATATGTCTGAGTCTGTGTCACAATGATGGGAACACACAACACACAATGGTTTGTCTATAATATGTCTGAGTCTGTATCAGAATGATGGGAACACACAATACACAATGACTTTGAGAACAAACACGAGGATGACAGTTCAAGTTTTTCTGTGCACGACAAACTAACATAAACGACAAAATAAAAAAATACGGTTGAAGGGTTAATCAGTGTATAAAGTCCAAGTCTAGTTACAGTTGACTGGCATCAGAAGAAAGCAAGCAAGAAAAAAAATGAATGACTGGCTGAAAATGACGGAACGTATATACATAAACCGTTTGAGGCCATTTCACAATAATGAATATTACGTTTGCACAAAGATCAATAAACAAAATGAAATATTGAAATTAAGAATGAAGGACAAGTTGTTCCAGGTTTGGTGCTATATGACAAATTTGCCATTACCGGTACACTGTAATGTCTGTTGACGACATTTTCACAAGTGATCTTTCGTTTAAGTTAAGATTTTATTTCGAAACATTTAAGTTAGCAATATTAGTTGATACAATCAAGCTGAAAAAAAGGAAATGGTGCCTTCTCAAGAATATGTCCATGGTTATGCAGTTCGTTAACGGTACAAATTGGTAATCTCATTGGTATATCTTGGAATTACGATAACTCATTTGAGATTAAATGTGTGCACAATCTTTCAAAAAACGCTGTGACGCCTATGTTAATCAAACGAACGGATCAGTAAAAACATACTAGTATCGTACATATCCTGTTACTTTTCTATCAGTTGTTTCCACTGATGGGGCAAAATGAAATTCAAAAAAATAGTACATGTGTATGCTTATGCCAACAACTAGAAACGAAAATACTGACCTATATCTGTCACATTAGCCTTCTAAGAGTCAGCTGGCAATACTTCACGTAAGGGACAGAGGGTAAAACAGTGATATACCGACATTTGTATCAATAGACGTGGGAGAACATTGTCAAAACTCAAATAACATACTGTAACACAAACACATATTCCACACACATGGAGTTTTAGGGAAATATTACAGTCATGTTTGCATGCATACATCTTTACTGGTCGTGAAATTACACAAAGCAGCGTACTCACCACAACATCAAATTTTTAATAATGCAAGTATATAATATATACTATATGTATGTGTGTGTGTGTGTGTGTGTGTGTGTGTGTGTGTGTGTGTGTGTGTGTGTGTGTGTGTGTGTGTGTGTGTGTGTGTGTGTGTATGTACATGTATGTATATATGTATGTATGTATGTATGTAGATATAATACACTTTTCTCTTTCTTGGTTTGGTTACCTGTCAGAAAAAGATTCGGATCTGATTTTGATAAACATCTGGGATTAATGACGGAAATAGTTTGGATGCTTCATAGAATCACTCACGATGCCCATGTAAGCTGTGTTCAAAAACTCCATTTGGAGTTGACAATTTTTCATGACGAAATCAAAATGTAAAGAGAAAACGAAAATAGTCAAAAAGAAAATAATAAAAGCGAAATGAAAAAGAAACGAAAAAAAAAAGATTTGTGACCTGTATGTAAGAGATTCCGAAGAAATCAAGATATATGTTTACATTACTCATGTAGGCCAACGACAGGCATGTAATAAATGGTTCCCATGGATACCTTACCGTTACGTCTGTCACTCGTATTCTCTGGAACTGGCATGTGGACTTGTGTGTGACCACAGCAAAACCATCACGTCTTTTTAAGATCCTGAATAGATATCTGAGGAAAAGATACAGACAAAGCACTAGGGCTTTCTACTTCATAGGTTTCACACTGTATCAGGTTTTTGCTCCAGGACTACAACTTGAGAAGAACAGGAAGAATCGTGCCCTCTGAGTAAATGATAGCATGCACATGGATTGTTGTCAAAAATGTAGAGAAATTCCACCTCTTCCACCACTGATGTGAATTACAGAGTCATTGAAGTGTCATTATGATGATTATATAGCATAGTCATTCATTCATTTATCACTTATTTCCTTCATTCCTTCATTTGTTGTTTTCAATGGCTACTGGTTAACCAAATCTTTTCTTACTATAAAAAAAAATAGTAGGAATCCCCAAGAATGAGCATTAAACAGGCTGGTCCTGTTTGACGTCATAAGCTTTTTGGGACAAGTAACTGGAACAGGAATGTGTTTAAAAGAGATTGATGGCACCTGGGCAACACCGTATGTGCTCCATCCAAATCTGCCAGCAAGTATCTGGCAGACCACTCAGCCTGAGTAAGTCTTACACAAAGATGTTGAAATGAAAGGGAAGGACAGACCCAAGGAAACACTAAACCGACACCAGCAGAATGATCGGCGTATTAGGAGCAGCACCGAACAGGACAGTCTGTGGGCTACGATTACACTCGAAATAATCAAATGTGGAATCCACAGCCGTCTGAAGACAAGCTGCCAGCCTTAATACAGATGCTGACATGACGACAGTTGGGGGGGGGGGGGCTGAAGGGGGGGGGGAGAAGGGGGTTACGAAAGGTCTTCAGGATCTTCACAAAGTGTGTGGAACACATATCGTTTGAGTTTCAGTTGTTGTGCTTTGGAACCCTTTCTGTGCCAGCTCTTCAGTAAATTTCTGAAAGAAAAATGATACGTAAAAATTCTAGTTCCACTTCGGTACATGACTGACCCTCAAAGCTGACACTGTTTGTTTGTTTGTCTGTTTGTTGTTTATTTGTTTGCTTGTTTGTTTCTTGTTTGTTTATTGTTTCAGATGAAATCCTAAAAGTGTTGTTGGTGGCATCATAACTGGGGATAACTTTGTGTTAAAACAACACAGAGCCCCCTGAATACTCTGTCAGTGGGCAGCAAAATGATTTTTAATGTAATCAACAGAAAACACACGCCTGGCAGCAGTTTTGCCAGTTTTTTACCGGTCAGTAACTGACTGGGGATACAACATAAATCTCTGGCTCAGTTGTCCAGGGTGGTCTGGTAGGTTGGCTCCATGGTGGCAGCCACGTTGTGGTTTGGACGATGACCGTTGTCCAGTGGAGGACGTTGGTAGCTGGGTACGGGTGGTGGGGGGTGTCCAATGTCCCGTTTGTCGGGTAGCAGTGGCACTTTCTCTTTGGTCTGACTGCGTCTGGCACGACGGCGTTGTCCGTTGTTGGTGGGTATTGGGCCTGGTGCCAACACCTGTCACATGTGAATTGTTCTGGTGACCTGTTTACATGCACACTGGTTCGACCTTGTACAATGGGTTTTCAAAACAAGACGGCCTGGTGGCTTTGAACAGGACATGTTAACATATCAGTTGTGTGGGTGTGGAAAGACACTACAGGCCTGTATGACGGGTCACAATAAAGCACATGGAGCCTACTGTGTTTATTATGTATTATTGAGTGTAACATCTAAAACCTTGTACTCCATAGTTCCTTGATCATCACTGGCAAATGTGAAATGATGTGATCATGGGCGTTTGCGAATGTGTGTCTCTCTGTGTGTGTTTGTGTATGTGTACGTGTGCTTGCGTCGTGTGTGTGTGTGTGTGTGGTGTGTGTGTGTGTGTGTGTGTGTGTGTGTGTGTGTGTGTGTGTGTGTGCATGAGTGTATATATATATATGTATATGTATATATATATATATAATATATATATATACATGTATATATATATATATATATATATGTGTGTGTGTGTGTGTGTGTGTGTGTGTGTGTGTGTGTGTGTGTGTGTGTGTGCCTGATGATGGCTCCATCTAGTTAGACAGTGGATGCGTAAAGGTCAAGGACTCGTTTGAATGTAGCTGTGGCTGTGGCTGTGGCTGTGGCTGTGGCTGTGGCTGTGGCTGTGGGTGAACAGGTCGATTCACGAGTGACAGTCCTTGGTACAGATGACACACAAAAAGGCTGATGGCTGTGGATGGGTGGTCACTGCTGCAGCTTTCCTTCTCTCTGCTTTGTCCAACTACAGTCCAGTTCCTTTCTCCTCTACAATGATGATCCGTCAATCTGTACTGTTCCCTGCAGCTTTCCTTCTCTCTGCTTTGTCCAACTACAGTGGAGTTCCTTTCTCCTCTGCAATGATGATCCGTCAATCTGTACTGTTCCCTGCAGCTTTCCTTCTCTCTGCTTTGTCCAACTACAGTCCAGTTCCTTTCTCCTCTGCAATGATGATCCGTCAATCTGTACTGTTCCCTGCAGCTTTCCTTCTCTCTGCTTTGTCCAACTACAGTCCAGTTCCTTTCTCCTCTGCAATGATGATCCGTCAATCTGTACTGTTCCCTGCAAGCTGTTGTGGAAAGAGACGATTCTCAGCTTCGGTGGGCATCCGATCTTGTCGTGGGGTGTGAAGAGACCCCTTCTCCTAACCAGGCCAAAAGCTTTGGTCAGGTCGATGAAGGCAATATATAAAGGCTATCTTGTCGTGGGGTGTGAAGAGACCCCTTCTCCTAACCAGGTCAAAAGCTTTGGTCAGGTCGATGAAGGCAATGTACAAAGGCTGCCCCTGTTCCCGGCTGTTATCCTGTAGTTGTCTGAGGAAAAACATCTGTCTGTCCTAAAGCGACACTGAGACTCCGGACAGATGCGATCTGCTAATGTTTGCATCCTCTTCAGAACACCTTGGCCAAAAGTCTTGTCGATGGCGCCCAGCAGTGACGTACACCTACAATACGATATGGTCTCTCTGATTCTTGTACAGCGTGATGATGTTTGTCTCTGTCATGTCCTGGGCAGCTGGTCCCTTCTCCCAACACTGGCAGAGTAGCTCATGAAGATGGCTCATGAGCAGTGTGTCCTACACTGAATCACTTCATCAGGGAGGCCATCTTGCCTGCTGTTCATACTGAATCACTTCAGCATGGAGGCCATCTTTGCCTGATGTCTTGCTGTGAGCAGTTCAGTCAGTGGCCTTGCTGTGAGCAGTTCAGTCAGTGGCCTTGCTGTGGTCGTCCTCTTGTGGGGGCAGGTCCAGCTCACTGATGACAGGCAAGGTGTGGAGGAGACTGGCAAGGTGAGGAAGAGACTGGCAAGGGCTGACTTAGTGATCACTTTCTGAATGGAGCACAGGTTGTAGTAGTGTTTGCCCACCTGTCTATGCTTGGCACGATCTTTGATGACTTCGCGGTCCTTGGACTTCAGAGGAGTGATCCTGCCAATGGTGTGCCCAAAGGCTTTCTTCATCCCCTCACACATGTCTTTTGCATGACCACTTTTGGTGCACGATTGGGTGTTCAGACACAGGGTGTGCCTGTAGTTATTTGATCAGTACCTAGCCGTTCGTTGAGCGTTGTTTCCTGCTGTGGTCAGTGCAGCTGTTGGCACGGAAGACACGTTCTATCTAAGTCAGATGAGCTGCAGCACAATCTTGGCGTTTCCTCTTATTCTTCCAAAGGGAATAACATAGCACTGCTGTAACTGGTGTTATGAATGAATCGCCACTTCTCCTCCATACTTGTGGCTACACTTGCTTTGAAAGCTTGTTCCATTAGGTCACGGAGTTCTGTGTTGACTGCCCTGTTGGTGTCTAAACGTGGGCATCCTTTCTGCCCATGTGGTGTTTCCTTTTCTGTCTCAGCTGGACCTTGCTGTACACTGTGAAACGGTCTGTGTCACACATATGTATGTGCGTGTGCCTGCCTCTGTGTGTGTACCAGTGTATATAAGAGTATTTGCTTGTTTCTTTCTTTCTTTCTTTCTTTCTTTCTTTCTTTCCTTACTTACTTATTTGTTCATTCGTGTGTTGTTGGGTTTTTTGTTTGTTTATTTGTTTGTTTGTTTGTTGTTGTTGTTGTTGTTGTTCTTTTATTCTGCTACATACGTGTATCACCAGAGCAGACTGACGACACAAGGACTCACCCTAAACTGCGCTTTGCTTCGCCGGCGGTTTCTGCAGGTGACGAAGATGACGATGAGCACCAGAGCACCTCCAATGATCATGAACACCTTCTCCAGCACTGCCGTGATCTCTATGGGGGCGTAAAAGTTCCTCTGTAGTTTGGTGGCGTGTTTCTCGTCAATCTCCATACTCTGAAAGATGCACATAGTCAGGTCATCTTGTCTTTGTTTTATGCCAGTCGGTTTTTCAAATTTTATTTTATTTTATTTTATTTTATTTTATTTTTATTTTATTCTATTCTATTTCATTTCTTTTTTCATGATAATTGATAATACATCTGCCCCGACACGATGAGCTCAGAACGCTTTACATGTACAACTACAACAACTACTACCACTTCTACCCCTCCTCCTCCTCCTCCTACTACTACTACTACTGCCACCACCACCACCACCACTACTACTACTTCTACTACTACAAGAACTGTAATTAGTATTACCATTACTAATACTACAATTGTTCGTTAATACTACCAGAACTACTTCTGCTACTGCAGCCACTACTCCGCTTTGAGGTTCGGTTCTAAAGTGGCCTTCGCGAAATAATGTCTGTCGCCAAGGCCACGGGTCTACACATTACAATTCCAGCCGCCACACAAAACCATTGCAACACTTCAGGGTTTCAGTCATCGCTTGTGGATGTATGTATGATATCACAGATGCTTAACATTATGAATTCGGTTAAACTTATACAAATAAACGGTGGGAAATATGCTCAATCAAACGTTTTGTGGTTCTGGACAAGGTCAGGATGGGGAGTATGGATCATAGGTGTCATTAAGACAGGTTGACCAGTGTGTGATCTTATCATTCTCTAGGTGTCTCCCAAATTGTATCATCATCATCATCATCATCATCATCATGTACCCACAGGCTGACCAGTGTGTGATCTTATCATTCTCTAGGTGTCTCCTAAATTGTATCATCATCATCATCATCATCATCATCATCATCATCATGTACCCACAGGTTGACCAGTGTGTGATCTTATCATTCTCTAGGTATCTAATACATTTTATTATCGTCATCATCATCATATCACATCATGTACCCACAGGTTGACCAGTGTGTGATCTTATCATTCTCTAGGTATCTAATACATTTTATTATCGTCATCATCATCATCATCATGTACCACAGGTTGACCAGTGTGTGATATCTTATCATTCTCTAGGTATCTAATACATTTTATTATCGTCATCATCATCATCATCATATCATCATCATGTACCCACAGGTTGACCAGTGTGTGATCTTATCATTCTCTAGGTATCTAATACATTTTATTATCGTCATCATCATCATCATCATGTACCCACAGGTTGACCAGTGTGTGATCTTATCATTCTCTAGGTATCTAATACATTTTATTATCGTCATCATCATCGTCATCATCGTCAGCTTGCCGCAAAGCGTTGGTGATTATGGCCCTCTGTACGATTCTAGTTTTTGTCGCCTCAAGTATGTCTCCCACCCTCTGTCCTCAGCCACCCTGCAAGTATGTCTCCCACCCTCTGTCCTCAGCCACCCTGCAAGTATGTCTCCCACCCTCTGTCCTCAGCCACCCTGCAAGTATGTCTCCCACCCTCTGTCCTCAGCCACTCTGCAAGTATGTCTCCCACCCTCTGTCCTCAGCCACCCTGCAAGTATGTCTCCCACCCTCTGTCCTCAGCCACCCTGCAAGTATGTCTCCCACCCTCTGTCCTCAGCCACCCTGCAAGTATGTCTCCCACCCTCTGTCCTCAGCCACCCTGCAAGTATGTCTCCCACCCTCTGTCCTCAGCCACCCTGCAAGTATGTCTCCCACCCTCTGTCCTCAGCCACCCTGCAAGTATGTCTCCCACCCTCTGTCCTCAGCCACCCTGCAAGTATGTCTCCACCCTCTGTCCTCAGCCACCCTGCAAGTATGTCTCCCACCTCTGTCCTCAGCCACCCTGCAAGTATGTCTCCCACCCTCTGTCCTCAGCCACCCTGCAAGTATGTCTCCACCCTCTGTCCTCAGCCACCCTGCAAGTATGTCTCCCACCCTCTGTCCTCAGCCACCCTGCAAGTATGTCTCCCACCCTCTGTCCTCAGCCACCCTGCAAGTATTGTCTCCCACCCTCTGTCCTCAGCCACCCTGCAAGTATGTCTCCCACCCTCTGTCCTCAGCCACCCTGCAAGTATGTCTCCCACCCTCTGTCCTCAGCCACCCTGCAAGTATGTCTCCCACCCTCTGTCCTCAGCCACTCTGCAAGTATGTCTCCCACCCTCTGTCCTCAGCCACCCTGCAAGTATGTCTCCCACCCTCTGTCCTCAGCCACTCTGCAAGTATGTCTCCCACCCTCTGTCCCCAGCCACTCTATAAAACTAATGTTTTCTCCATGGGTCTATCTGGTGCTGTTTTCCTCCAGCTTTTCTGTTGTGATTAGGTGCTCAAATTTCTCTTGCCTCATAAAATGTCTTATAAATGTTGCTGTCTTTTCGTAGTCTTCTTCATTAATGTTCTTTTCGTGGTTGCTTCTTTCAAGACTTGTCTCGTTTGTTTTCTTTGCTGTCCGTGGAACTCTTAATGTTTTTCTTAGATCCACACATCAGCTGCCTCAATCTTGTTCTGACTTTGCTTGTTGACTGTCCAGGCTTCGCATCTGTACAACATTATTGATATTATATAACACTGAAGAACTTTCTTCCTGATGTCTATCAATAGACATGTGTTGGTAAGAACGCTTTTCATTTTCTTGAATGCTGTCTTAACCTGGCCAATTGTGCTGAATATTTCTGATGTGCCTCTGCCCCAGTGTGATGACTGTTGCTAGGTATTGAACCTTTTCAGCTTGTCTCAATGTTGTGCTATCTGCTGTGATTTTACACGGGGGATTTTGTTTTCTTTTTTTAAAATTTTTTTACTGGTTATTGTCACTTTAGTCTTCTTGCTGTTTAGCTCTCGTCCTTTATTTCTGCTTTCTATTTCACAAGATTTTGTAGGTCTTTTTCACTTTCACTGCAATTAGAACAATGTCATCCGCATAATTAAGATTATCATTTCTCCTCCAATCTTTATCTCAGGGCATTTCTCTAGGTTTCTCATGATGGTTTCGTAATAAAGCGAAAACAAATCTGGTGACGGAACACATCCCTGTCTACACCTGTCTGTTGCATTATCACTAACATCTAAAACTGTACAAACTGCTGGCACTGAAAACTTACCTCACTCAACCAGAATATCGGGAAGTAAAGTGTTTGAACGTTGTACGTCAGACTGAAAAGGAAACAGAAAAGAAAATGGTAAATCTATATAGAAAACATAGGTAAATCTATCTAGAAAACATAGGTAAATGTATATAGAAAATATAGGTAAATCTATCAAGAAAATATAGGTAAATGTATATAGAAAATATAGGTAAATCTATCTAGAAAATATAGGTAAATCTATCTAGAAAACATAGGTAAATCTATCTAGAAAATATAGGTAAATCTATCTAAAAAACATAGGTAAATCTATATAGAAAACAGGTAAATGTATATAGAAAATATAGGTAAATCTATCTAGAAAATATAGGTAAATCTATCTAGAAAATATAGGTAAATGTATACAGAAAACATAGGTAAATCTATCTAGAAAATATAGGTAAATCTATCTAGAAAATATAGGTCAATGTATACAGAAAACATAGGTAAATCTATCTAGAAAATATAGGTCAATGTATACAGAAAACATAGGTAAATCTATCTAGAAAATATAGGTCAATGTATACAGAAAACATAGGTAAATGTATATAGAAAATATAGGTCAATGTATATAGAAAATATAGGTAAATGTATATAGAAAATATAGGTAAATCTACATAGAAAATATAGGTCAATGTATACAGAAAACAGGTAAATCTATATAGAAAATATAGGTCAATGTATATAGAAAATATAGGTAAATGTATATAGAAAATATAGGTAAATCTACATAGAAAATATAGGTAAATCTACATAGAAAACATAGGTAAATCTATCTAGAAATTATAGGTAAATCTGTATAGAAAATATGGTAAATGTATCTAGAAAATAAAAGTAAATCTACATAAAAAATATAGGTAAATCTACATAGAAAACATAGGTAAATCTATCTAGAAAATATAGGTAAATGTATCTAAAAACATAGGTAAATCTATATAGAAAACATAGGTAAATGTATATAGAAAACATAGGTAAATGTATATAGAAAATATAGGTAAATCTATATAGAAAACATAGGTAAATGTATATACAAAACATAGGTAAATGTATATACAAAACATAGGTAAATGTATATAGAAAACATAGGTAAATGTATATACAAAACATAGGTAAATGTATATACAAAACATAGGTAAATGTATATAGAAAATATAGGTAAATCTGTATAGAAAACAGATAAATGTATATAAAAAAATATAGGTAAATGCATATAGAAAATATAGGTAAATCTATATAGCAAATATAGGTAAATGTATATAGAAAATATAGGTAAATCTATAGAAAACTTTTAAGTCCTTATAAATGAAATCTCTTCGAGTTCAAGTCTTTAATATAAATAATTCTGCTTTGCAAAAAAATATCTGTCTGTCTGTGTGCTTGTCTGTCTGTCTGTCTGTCTGTCTGTCTGTTTATCCATCTATTTATTCATTGGTTTGATTATTAGTGTCTTTATAAGCCCACTTTTTATCAAGATAGCTTGACTGGTAACAAAATGTTGTGATGCCAGAATTGGGCCTTAGTTATCAATAGAGAGGAAAACACCACAGCACCAGGCACCAAGAGCTGTTAGACAGACGACTTACCCCAGTCCGTCCACTTTCATCATGTGCATGTTCATCTGCATCCGTCTGTTGGCTTGTAGCACCAGGCCCGTCCACTGTGACACAACACACAACATGGTCAAACCATACTGACGTTCTCTTACAACAGACATGGTCAAACCATACTAACGTTCTCTTACAACACACAACATGGTCAAACCATACTAACGTTCTCTTACAACAGACATGGTCAAACCATACTAACGTTCTCTTACAACAGACATGGTCAAACCATACTGACGTTCTCTTACAACAGACATGGTCAAACCATACTAACGTTCTCTTACAACACACAACATGGTCAAACCATACTAACGTTCTCTTACAACAGACATGGTCAAACCATACTAACGTTCTCTTACAACAGACATGGTCAAACCATACTGACGTTCTCTTACAACAGACATGGTCAAACCATACTAACGTTCTCTTACAACACACAACATGGTCAAACCATACTAACGTTCTCTTACAACAGACAACATGGTCAAACCATACTAACGTTCTCTTACAACAGACATGGTCAAACCATACTGACGTTCTCTTACAACAGACATGGTCAAACCATACTGACGTTCTCTTACAACAGACATGGTCAAACCATACTGACGTTCTCTTACAACAGACATGGTCAAACCATACTGACGTTCTCTTACAACAGACATGGTCAAACCATACTAACGTTCTCTTACAACAGACATGGTCAAACCATTCTAACGTTCTCTCACTACAGACAACATGCTCAAACCATGCTAACGTTCTCTTAAAACACACAACATGGTCAAACCATTCTAACGTTCTCTTACATCAGAAAACATGGTCAAACCATTCTAACGTTCTCTTCCAACAGACATGGTCAAACCATTCTAACGTTCTCTTCCAACAGACATGGTCAAACCATTCTAACGTTCTCTTACAACAGACAACATGGTCAAACCATTCTAACGTTCTCTTACAACAGACATGGTCAAACCATTCTAACGTTCTCTTACAACAGACAGCATGGTCAAACCATACAAACATTCTCTTACAACAGACAACATGGTCAAACCATTCTAACGTTCTCTTACAACAGACATGGTCAAACCATTCTAACGTTCTCTTACAACAGACAACATGGTCAAACCATTCTAACGTTCTCTTACAACAGACATGGTCAAACCATTCTAACGTTCTCTTACAACAGACAACATGGTCAAACCATTCTAACGTTCTCTTACAACAGACAACATGGTCAAACCATTCTAACGTTCTCTTACAACAGACAACACGGTCAAACCATTCTAACGTTCTCTTACAACACACAACATGGTCAAACCATTCTAACGTTCTCTTACAACACACAACATGGTCAAACTATACTGACATTCTCTTACAGCAGACATGGTCAAACCATACTGATGTTCTCTTACAACAGACAACATGGTCAAACCATTCTAACACTCTCTTACATCAGACAACATGGTCAAACCATTCTAACATTCTCTTACATCAGACAACATGGTCAAACCATTCTAACATTCTCTTACATCAGACAACATGGTCAAACCATTCTAACATTCTCTTACATCAGACAACATGGTCAAACCATTCTAACATTCTCTTACATCAGACAACATGGTCAAACCATTCTAACATTCTCTTACAACAGACAACATGGTCAAACCATACTAACGTTCTCTTACAACAGACAACATGGTCAAACCATTCTAACGTTCTCTTACAACAGTCAACATGGTCAAACCGTACTAACATTGTCTTACAACAGACAAAATGGTCAAACCATTCTGATGTTCTCTTACATCAGACAACATGGTCAAACCATACTAACGTTCTCTTACAACACACAACATGGTCAAACCGTACTAACATTGTCTTACAACAGACAACATGGTCAAACCAATCTAACGTTCTCTTACAACAGACATGGTCAAACCATT
>JAPXFY010000020.1:73342598-73352598 GCA_030674185.1 Monoplex corrugatus
GCAAACCGGAAGCGAACTCCAGGACGCCCACAGCTACGCTTTGTAGACGCATGCAAAAGGGACCTTAGAAGCTCAGGGATTGACCCAGGCTCTTGGGAGACTGGCGGAAGACAGGGCAGCGTGGCGGACAGCCGTTCAGCAAGGCGTTGTGAATGCGGAGAGGAGGAGAGCAGAAAGCGCAGATGAGAAAAGGGCTCTTCGCAAGCAACGTTCCAGAAACCAGACAATAGCGACTCAGTTTGTATGTGGCAGATGTGACAGATTGCCACTCAAGAATCGGCCTGCACAGCCACAGCAGAACGTGTACGCCTCCTGGTGCAGACTATCATCTCCTGAGATGTAAAGAGGCCGACGACGATATATGTATGTGTGTGTATGTCTCTCTCTCTCTCTCTCTCTCTCTCTCTCTCTCTCTCTCTCTCTCTCTCTCTCTCTCTCTCTCTCTCTCTCTCTCTCTCTCTGTCTCTCTCTCTCTGTCTCTCTCTGTGTCTCTGTGTATATGTGTGTCCATGTAACATATCTCATTCCACGAAGAGTGCAGCCAAGCGGACAATATATCACCTGTAAAGCCAGAAGCCAGAGTTCGAGTCTTTGGACACGGGTTTTTCTCTCACATCCACTACACCCACAGTCGTGGCGTGGGTGCCTATCATTCGGATGAAACGATTAAAAGTATTTCATGTACAGCATACATTTATCACAAGTAAAAGATCCCATGGCAACAAAAGAGTTGTCCCTGCCAAAGCTCTGTTCAAAAGACAAGCAAAACAAACTTCATCGGTAAACAAATGCAGAGGGACAAAATACAGATAGACAGACAGACAGACAGACAGACAGACAGACGGACAGACAGTCAGAAAGGATGACTGTGATGGTCACATGTCTTTGTCAAAATTAGCTGATTTGAGGCACAGTTTTAGTTCCGTGTGACATTGACCTTGGAGCTCTCCAAACTTATTCTGTCCAAACGTTGTAAACTTCTGCTCTGGCCACTTCTGTATAATCCATAAGATTGACCACAACTGGATTCACTGAAGGAACACTATGGACTGCAGGATGCAGTGGTCACTTCTGAATGGATTCACTGCAGGATACAGTAGTCATTTCTAATTGGATTCACTGCACTTCTAACTGGATTCACTGCACTTCTAACTGGATTCACTGCAGGATGCAGTAGTCACTTCTAATTGGATTCACTGCAGGACGCAGTAGTCACTTCTAATTGGATTCACTGCACTTCTAACTGGATTCACTGCACTTCTAACTGGATTCACTGCAGGATGCAGTAGTCACTTCTAACTGGATTCACTGCACTTCTAACTGGATTCACTGCAGGATACAGTAGTCACTTCTAATTGGATTCACTGCACTTCTAACTGGATTCACTGCAGGATGCAGTAGTCACTTCTAACTGGATTCACTGCAGGATGCAGTAGTCACTTCTAACTGGATTCACTGCAGGATGCAGCAGTCACTCCTAACTGGATTCACTGCAGGATACAGTAGTCACTTCTAACTGGATTCACTGCAGGATGCAGTAGTCACTCCTAACTGGATTCACTGCAGGATGCAGTAGTCACTTCTAACTGGATTCACTGCAGGATACAGTAGTCACTCCTAACTGGATTCACTGCAGGATGCAGTAGTCACTTCTAACTGGATTCACTGCACTTCTAACTGGATTCACTGCACTTCTAACTGGATTCACTGCACTTCTAACTGGATTCACTGCACTTCTAACTGGATTCACTGCACTTCTAACTGGATTCACTGCACTTCTAACTGGATTCACTGCACTTCTAACTGGATTCACTGCAGGATGCAGTAGTCACTTCTAACTGGATTCACTGCAGGATGCAGTAGTCACTTCTAACTGGATTCACTGCAGGATACAGTAGTCACTTCTAACTGGATTCACTGCAGGATACAGTAGTCACTTCTAACTGGATTCACTGCAGGATACAGTAGTCACTTCTAACTGGATTCACTGCAGGATACAGTAGTCACTTCTAACTGGATTCACTGCAGGAAACAGTAGTCACTTCTAACTGGATTCACTGCAGGATGCAGTAGTCACTTCTAACTGGATTCACTGCAGGATGCAGTAGTCACTTCTAACTGGATTCACTGCAGGATGCAGTAGTCACTTCTAACTGGATTCACTGCAGGATGCAGTAGTCACTTCTAACTGGATTCACTGCAGGATGCAGTAGTTACTTCTAACTGGATTCACTGCAGGATGCAGTAGTTACTTCTAACTGGATTCACTGCAGGATGCAGTAGTTACTTCTAACTGGATTCACTGCAGGATGCAGTAGTCACTTCTAACTGGATTCACTGCAGGATGCAGTAGTCACTTCTAACTGGATTCACTGCAGGATGCAGTAGTCACTTCTAACTGGATTCACTGCAGGATGCAGTAGTTACTTCTAACTGGATTCACTGCAGGATGCAGTAGTTACTCATAGCTGGATTCACTGCAGGATGCAGTAGTTACTCATAGCTGGATTCACTGCAGGATGCAGTAGTTACTCATAGCTGGATACCAGCAACAGGTTTTGTGAGCCAGTTTCTAGATCAGTCTGAAAAGAAAGAGTTGTAGCTCTGTGTGTGTGCTACCCAAGTGAATGTTCCTACCCACTACTGAACGAAAACTTGTAAGACTGAGACCTCACGGTCATGTCTTATCCACTTCAGGATGCATCACTGATAGCGCTACTCCAATTTTCTGACCAACACTGCATGTGTCTGTATCTCTCGGGCCTGGCTGACACCTGGTTATGATTATTATGTGCAGCATAATCACTATCATCATCATTCTCATGTCCACAGCACTATGAAAACTGACGGCACATCCTGTGACCCTACATGTCCTCCTGTCATGGTGGCCTCAGTGCTGGTGGGTTTGGAGGTGTCAGTCAGAAAGCTGAAATGACCGGCGTGGGGTAATGATAAAGGAGCTACGTATGCAAAAGACGAAGTTGAAAAACAACACACACACAAACAAACAAACAAAACCAACCGAACAAACATAACTGCAGATAGAAAAACAAACAAAAAAGACACATTAATCCATATACACATTAATCCATATTATCACACATTAATCCATATTATCACACATTAATCCGTATTATCACACATTAATCCATATACACATTAATCCATATACACATTAATCCATATCATCACATCATCATCATCATCATCAGGTGCCCTGCCGCATGGCGTTGGCGACCATGGACTTCCAACCATCTCTATCTCTCGTTGCACCCAGCATCTCCCCCACCCTCTTCATCCCCAGCCACTCTGCAAGTCCGTCCAGCATTCTCTCCCTGGGTCTACCCGGTGCTCTCTTTCCCTCCAGCTTTCCCGTTGTGACCAGGTGCTCCAAATCCCCTTCCTCATAAAATGGCCTATAAATGTCATCATCACACACAGGGCAAATTCTCTGGCGGTATAGACACAGACCACAACATAAATAACAACCTCACTTTGTGACAATGTTGTTACGGTAGATCTCAGTCAAGAATAAACTATCAGTTTCAAAGGGATCACAAAAGCTATAAATGCAGTAAGATATACAGGAAAACATAAACACATAATCAAACGCCACAATTTGTAATAAATTGTATATTCATTTGATTAAAGTAAAACATACCTGCATAAATCTTCGGCAAATACATTCACTGATTCTGTGTTCTGCTGAAAGGGCGGGAAAACCGTACCATCTGGACAGAAAAGACGGACATTGTACAGCAGGTAGGACAGACATTGTACAACAGGCAGGACAGACATTCTACAGCAGGTATGACAGACATTGTACAACAGGCAGGACAGACATTGTACAGCAGGTATGACAGACATTGTACAACAGGTAGGACAGACATTATACAACAGGTATGACAGACATTGCACAACAGATATGACAGACATTGTACAACAGGTAGAACAGACATTGTTCAACAGGTAGGACAGACATTGTACAACAGATATGACAGACATTGTACAACAGATATGACAGACATTGTACATGTACAACATATATGACAGACATTGTACAACAGATAGGACAGACATCGTGGCATACGGCAGGGGAGATAATGACAGATGTCATCTGTCTGCTAGTTTTTCTGCTGAGTGTTGTGCATTTATACTTTGTTTTGGTGTTTTGTTTTGTTTTGATTTGTTTTGTTTTGTTCCCTTGACAAAGACTAACTGGCCCAACATTTGCGCTTTTCTTGCGTCATCATATTGAATACGCGTTCTGATTCTAGGCTTGTTTTACTGGTTTGTGCAGACACACAGGAAAAAGAGAAAAAAAACAAAAATGGTGGCGACCCACAGTGGGGTGGGTACTGCGGACACAAAAATGAAGGTCCCCTCCTGTTCTGGAACCACAGGAACTGTCCAGTTTGTGTTTAGTTACTTTGAGATTCCTCTTTCATGTCATGCTGTCTTTTCTTCATAAGACTGTGTCACATTTCTACCTTCCATCTCATTCCTCTGTATTTCTTCCGTATTCTATTCCTAGCTCCCGCAAACAGTGTATGGCTGCCTTTAAGGCGGGATAAAGAACTGTCATACAGGCAAGTCCCTGCTCCCTCTGCTAGGTAGGTATGTGTGTATGCATGTATATGCTTAGACAGGGAGTGTTCACAGGTGCTGTAGTCTCTGTATGAATGTATATATGCTTAGACAGGGAGTGTTGACAGGTGCTGTAGTCTCTGTATGAATGTATATATGCTTAGACAGGGAGTGTTGACAGGTGCTGTAGTCTCTGTATGAATGTATATATAGACAGGGAGTGTTGACAGGTGCTGTAGTCTCTGTATGAATGTATATGCTTAGACAGGGAGTGGTCACAGGTGCTGTAGTCTCTGTATGAATGTATATGCTTAGACAGGGAGTGTTGACAGGTGCTGCAGTCTCTGTATGAATGTATATGCTTAGACAGGGAGTGTTGACAGGTGCTGCAGTCTCTGTATGAATGTATATGCTTAGACAGGGAGTGTTGACAGGTGCTGTAGTCTCTGTATGAATGTATATGCTTAGACAGGGAGTGTTCACAGGTGCTGTAGTCTGTATGAATGTATATGCTTAGACAGGGAGTGTTGACAGGTGCTGTAGTCTGTGTATGAATGTATATATAGACAGGGAGTGTTGACAGGTGCTGTAGTCTCTGTATGAATGTGTATATAGACAGGGAGTGTTGACAGGTGCTGTAGTCTCTGTATGAATGTATATATAGACAGGGAGTGTTGACAGGTGCTGTAGTCTCTGTATGAATGTATATATAGACAGGGAGTGTTGACAGGTGCTGTAGTCACTGTATGAATGTATATGCTTAGACAGGGAATGTTGACAGGTGCTGTAGTCTGTATGAATGTATATGCTTAGACCGGGAGTGTTGACAGGTGCTGTAGTCATTGTATGAATGTATATATAGACAGGGAGTGTTGATAGGTGCTGTAGTCACTGTATGAATGTATATGATTGGGTCAAGGCCGTTCGCCGACAGGTTTGAGCGTTTTTGGCTCTCGCGTTTTTGAAAGTGTGTGGGTGATGAGAGATTGTGTTTGGCCTTGTGAACGGTCATACTACTTCATGATGTGGGATGCTTTCATCTGGTGGGTGTTCGGCGCCCCTCCAGCCATCAGACTGCTTGTATTGTGCGCACTGCTTTCGTCAAGACTGGCCACAGTGAGTGATTTTTCACCGCCATTTTCTCACCACACTACCGACTCTCCTGTGCCTGTGTGTGACATTCCTCCGCCTGAACAGCGCGATGTGTGTACATTTATTAAGTACTCGCGCGCTGAACTGCTCTCTATCAACCCTGCACCCTTGACCTCCGAGGTTACTTCCTGTTTGAGAAGTTTACAACTTGGAAGAGGGCTGCCTAGAAAACGATCGAAAAAATCCAAAAGCGATGCAAAAATCGCTGCTCTCCTTTCTTCTGATAGCTGTTCTGATGCAACTGACTCAAGCTCAACTTCCACTGTTCAATACAGCCCTCCATCATCACCCCGCTCAATTGAAGTTCGAGTTACGGCCCGCGATGTGCGTCATGTGCGTCAGGGAGCAGGTCCTGTAGACAGTGGATCACAAACACAGGCAAGTGCTTGCAACTTTGCTAATCTCATCAAGGTAAACACCAAAAACGTTTTGCAAGATGTTTCAAAACGCCTCAAAGTGATGTGTTTAAACGCCCAGTCCTGCAGAAACAAATGTAACGACATCAATGATCTGATTACTCAAGGTAACTTTGACATTGTGTTCTTGTCAGAAACTTGGTTCAAACCACTTGGAGATGAACCTGACATTGCTGCAATTACACCACCTGGCTTCACTCTTAGGTCCATACCCAGAGGCAGTGGTCGTGGTGGCGGATTAGCCGTAATCTTCAGAAACAGTCTAGTGCCCCATTTGTCAGTGACTACCAAAGACTGTGTGTTTCAATCTTTCGAAGCATGCCATGTTCGCCTCTCATACCTCAATCAGACAGTATCATTTGTCAGCCTGTACAGACCTCCCCCTAACCGCAAGAACAAACTGACCAACTCCATGTTTTTGAATGACTTTCAAGCTCTGTTATCAACTTGTCTATCCTGTAAAAAATTGATTGTTGTGGGTGATTTCAATGTTCATTTTGATTCAGTTTCTGACCCTACTGCTTCTGCATTTAAAAGTCTGCTTGACAGTTTTGACTTAGAACAACTGATAAACAAACCCACACACTGCCGTGGTCACATCCTAGACTGGATTGTTACAAACAGTAGACCCTTGTTTATGAACATCAATGTTGATGACATGTTAGTCTCTGACCATTTTGTTGTGTCCTTTGAGCTATGCCTTAGGAAACCATGTAGAGCAACAGAGAGTGTATCATCACGTAAACTCAAAGCCATTAACTCTGTTGATTTTAGATCAGATGTGTTGTCAGGGTTTGCATATGATTCATGTACTAATGATCCTGTCAATGTTTACAACACATGTTTGCGTGACTTATTGGACAAGCACGCCCCCTTAGTTACACGTAACTTGACCGATCGCACATCCGCCCCTTGGATGAACCTGGAGATAAAGCAAGCAAAGCTCCAGCGCCGCGAGGCGGAACGGTTATGGCGCAAATCTGGCCTGACTGTGCACAAGCAAATTTATGCTCACCAGCGTAATCTGGTAACTAGCATGATTCGTAATGCTAAAAAACAGTACATGTGTAATAAGATAGTCAATGCGTGTAGCTCCGGGGAGCTTTTCAGAGTCAGCGGGGAGCTCATGGGAAAAGAACAGGGCCTTGTGTTGCCAACATCTGTCCCGGTTGAACAACTACCGGACAAATTCAATGAATACTTTTCTGGCAAAATTGAGCAAATTCGAGACAGTTTTCCAACTGGCAGTTCGACGACCGCTGACGCTGATCGGTTCTCTGGATCTGCACTCTCTGTTTTTCAGAGCGTGTCTCAAGAAAATGTGAGAGAAATACTGATGAAAATGCCCAAGAAATCATGCGAGCTAGATCCCATTCCTGCATCACTGTTTTTTGGATGTATTGATGAACTTGTTCCCCTGATAACTGATATCATGAACAGGTCATTGTGTACAGGCACTGTCCCAGATAGTTTTAAACATGCCCTAGTGAAACCACTTCTTAAAAAGTCAACACTTGATCCTGAGTGCTTGAAAAACTTTCGCCCAGTTTCTAACTTGCCATTTTCATCAAAGGTTTTAGAACGTATTGTCTTGGAACAGTTGTTACATCACCTTCAGTCCCACGACCTACTTGAGCCATTTCAATCTGCATATCGTAAATGTCATGGTACAGAAACGGCACTTGTTCGTGTCGTTAACGATCTTCTTCATGCTTCTGATCGTGGACATGTGTCTCTCCTGTCTTTGCTGGATTTGTCTGCTGCCTTTGATACAATAGACCATAACATACTTATCAACAGACTGCATACCACATATGGTTGCTCTGCAATCGTTTTGGACTGGTTTCGGTCCTACCTTAAGGACCGTACTCAATCTGTTGTTTTAGGAAAGTATCATTCCTCTCCATCAGTGCTCAGGTTTGGAGTCCCACAAGGCTCAGTGTTAGGGTCTGTCTTGTTCGTAATGTACACCAAGCCTCTGAGTCAGGTGATAAGTCGATCAGGTCTTCGCTATCACTTCTTCGCCGACGATTCACAATTGTATGATTCCAACATCCCAGCCGAGTTTCCAGCATTGCTTGGCAATTTACAATCTGGTATTGAGGCTGTCGGTGACTGGATGATGACAAACAAGCTTAAAATGAATGAAGATAAAACTGAACTGATAAAAATCGGTACTAAACATAAACTACAACAAACACCAACATGCACAATGACAATCTGTGGCTGCAGTCTTTCTTTTGCACCATCTGTTAGAAATCTTGGAGTGTTTCTTGACGAATCATTAACAATGGACGCGTATATCAACAATCTTTGCCGTAGCCTAAACTTTCAGCTCCGTAGGATTGCAAAGATTCGTCCCTACCTCACCACCGATGCCGTGAAGAAGCTTGCAGTTTGTTTTATTTTGTCAAGATTAGATTACTGTAATTCTCTCTTAGCTGGCTTACCTGATGACAAACTTAGAAAGCTTCAGGTCATTCAGAATAATGCAGCCCGCCTTATCCTGCACAAGAAACAATCTGACAGTGCAAATCCACTGCTGAAATCCCTTCACTGGCTCCCCATCAAAGCCAGAATAGACTTCAAGATTGCTTGCCTCTGTTTCCGCTGTCTAAGTGATACAGTCACTGCACCACCATATCTTTCTGAACTGATCCAACATTATGTACCGACTCGAACCCTTCGTTCCGGAGATTCTTTTCAACTAGTCGAACCACGTTTTTCTCTCTCCACAGTTGGCAAACGCGCTTTCTCTGTTTTTGGTCCTTCAGTATGGAACAATCTGCCACTCAACCTGAGAAAACAACATAGTTACTTAACCTTCAGAAAGGAACTTAAAACCCATCTTTTTCAAAAGTATCTGGTTGCAGAGTAACTTCCACGGCATTGGTGCTGAAGTACAAAATGACTGTTTTTAACCTTTTCTAGTCCTTGGCATGACTGTGTCTATTATTGGTGTTTTTTAAGTTTATTCTTCTGATTATATATTTTAATTTTAATTTTTGTGTGTGTGTATGGGTGTGAGTGTGTGTGTGTGTGTGTGTGTGTGTGTGTGTGTGTGTGTGTGTGTGTGTGTGTGTGTGTTGTGTGTGTGTGTGTGCGTGTGTGTGTGTGTGTGTGTGTGTTGTGAACGTGAACATGATATGTTGGAATATCTTTGTATGCTCTCTGATTTGTTTTAATTAGTTAAATGTCTTATCCAGCTTCTATTTGTAATGCATGTTTTAATTAAGATTTTATGTAAAACGCGTTGAGCATTTTATGGAAAGGCGTTTATTCATGTAATAATAATAATAATAATATGCTTAGACAGGGAGTGTTGACAGGTGCTGTAGTCTGTGTATGAAGTTCAAAGAAGAAGAAGAAAAAGATGGCTGTGCATTATGGCGGTGTATTTTCTTCTGGGGAACGTGGCCAGCACTTCTTGCAAAGACATTCGCGTGTGACAAAAAAAATTAATTATATAACAAAAAATAGAAATACGTAACACGAAGCCAGTCCAGTTTTCTTCCCTACCAAAGAAAGAAAGAGAAAGAGAGAGAGAGAGAGAGAGAGGGAGGGAGGGAGGGAGACAAAGAGACAGACAGATAGACAGACAGACAGACAGATAGACAGACAGACAGATGAAAGTCGCTTTCAAAAGCACGTTGTGACTGACCTGTTCCATTGATCATGTTGGCCCAGCGTGTGGACCAGTAAGGTAGATACCTGTCACAACACACAATGACACATACCTGTCACAACACACAATGACACATACCTGTCACAACACACAATGACACATACCTGTCACAACACACAATGACACATACCTGTCACAACACACAATGACACATACCTGT
>JAPXFY010000020.1:73367598-73370098 GCA_030674185.1 Monoplex corrugatus
TGCAGTGTGGTCAGCTCACCTAACAGATACAGACTGTACAACAACATAGTGGAGTGTGGACAGCTCACCTAACAGATACAGACTGTACAACAACATAGTGCAGTGTGGTCAGCTGACCTAACAGATACAGACTGTACAACAACATAGTGCAGTGTGGTCAGCTGACCTAACAGATACAGACTGTACAACAACATAGTGCAGTGTAGTCAGCTGACCTAACAGATACAGACTGCACAACAACATAGTACAGTGTGGTCAGCTCACCTAACAGATACAGACTGTACAACAACATAGTGCAGTGTGGTCAGCTGACCTAACAGATACAGACTGTACAACAACATAGTACAGTGTGGTCAGCTCACCTAAAAGATACAGACTGTACAACAACATAGTGCAGTGTGGTCAGCTCACCTAACAGATACAGACTGTACAACAACATAGTGCAGTGTGGTCAGCTCACCTAACAGATACAGACTGTACAACAACATAGTGCAGTGTGGTCAGCTCACCTAACAGATACAGACTGTACAACAACATAGTGGAGTGTGGTCAGCTCACCTAACAGATACAGACTGTACAACAACATAGCGCAGTGTGGTCAGCTCACCTAACAGATACAGACAGTACAACAACATAGTGGAGTGTGGTCAGCTCACTTAACAGATACAGACTGTATAACAACATAGTGCAGTGTGGTCAGCTGACCTAACAGATACAGACTGTACAACAACGCAGTGCAGTGTGGTCAGCTCATGAATCATCTCCTTGGCACACGAAAAGATTACTCTCACAATACCAAATCTTCCCATACACACAACACAGCACATAGAACCTGAACTCCCATCTTATCTGACCCCTTACCTATCACTGCACTACCCTTTTTACTACTTTTACCCCAGTCTCACAAGTAATTCTCAACACAATCAGATCCATGTCGTTCAAAACCTGCGAACTGGATCCTCTTCCAGGTTCTCTCTACTCTGACTGTCTCCCTACTCTCCTCCCATTCATCACTGACATCATCAACACTTGTCTTCAAACTGGAACTGTCCCAGATTCTTTCAAGTCTGCTATTGTTCACCCTCTCCTCAAGAAACACAATTTAGACCCAAATGAACTGAAAAATTACCGGCCTATCTCTAATCTCTCTTTCTTGTCAAAACTCCTTGAAAAAGTTGTCCTCACCAGCTGAACTCTCACCTGTCTGCCAACAATCTCCTCAATCCTTTCCAGTCAGCCTACCGCCAGTGCCATAGCACTGAAACTGCCCTACTACACATTCTCAACAATCTCCTCCTTACAACTGATACTGGCAAAGTCTCTCTCCTCACACTCCTTGATCTGTCTGCAGCCTTTGATACCATTCATCATGGTATTCTCCTTTCTAGACTCCATCATACTTTTGGCATCTCTGACACTGCTCTCTCCTGGTTCACTTCATATCTATCAAACAGAAAACAAACTGTTCTCATCAATGGCACTTACTCTCAACCTGCATACCTGACCTGTGGTGTTCCACAAGGATCTGTCCTTGGCCCTGTTCTTTTCACTCTTTATACCTCCCCCCTTTACACCATCATCAACTCCCACTCTATAAAACACCACTTCTATGCTGATGACACCCAACTTCAAGACAGTGACTCACCTGATAATATACAGCGCCTGTTGACTCGCACCACTGAGTGTTACTCGGACATTAAGAACTGGATGACGTTCAACAAACTTCAGCTTAATGACGACAAGACAGAAGCTATCCTCATTGGCACCCTCAGAAACTTTCTCAACTGCCTCCTCTTTCTCTCCCATTATGTAACACATCAGTCCCAATTTCTGATTCAGCTAAAAACCTTGGTGTCTGCCTTGACTCTACCCTCTCCATGAACAACTTTGTTTCTCAAACTGCCACATCTTGCTACTATCACCTCCATCGTATAAGCCTGATCAGGAAGTATCTCTCTGTCGAAACAACTGCAAAACTCGTTCTCTCCTTCATAATGTCTCGCATTGACTATTGCAATTCACTCCTGTCTGGTCTTCCTGCCTCCACCATTCACATTCTACAGCGCATTCAAAACAATGCTGCACGCCTTGTACTCAAAAAGAAAAAAGCTGACCACATATCTCCTCTCCTGGCACAACTTCACTGGCTCCTTATCAAAGCGCATACAGTACAAACTAGACACCATGTGCTACAAAAGCCTCAATAACGCAGCCCCCGATTACCTGTCAAGCCTACTTGAGATCTATGTTCCCTCACGTACCCTCCGCTCTGCCTCCGATCCTCTGACTTTTCGCTTTCCACGCACTAAGCTCAATACCTATGGTCCACGAGCCTTCTCTGTTTCTGGTCCACTTTCCTGGAACAAACTTCCTCTCTCAGTCCGTCAGCAACCTACTTTTGTCTCCTTCAAGTCCGCTCTCAAAACTCACCTTTTCTCCTCTGCATAAAATCCTGACCTCACTCAACCCTCTCTGCAGCCTGTCTCCACTCGGAGGGGAA